>JAESVK010056917.1:0-29994 GCA_017140935.1 Hamamelis virginiana | reverse complement strand
ACCTCATCATTTTATGTTTCACATAAAATAATTTCAAATCACATAAGACAATTCAAATCGTTATTTTATGTCTCACATAAAACAACTTCAAACTCATTGTTCATATGGTACACCTCCCACATGAACACATCCTCAATTATATGGTACTTCTCCCATATACAATGTTTTCAAAATCATCATTCAAAATCATCACTCAAAATCGTCACTAGAAATAATTTTTATGCAAAACATGAACCAATTTTGAGAAAAGTTGAATCAAGAACCAAAATTTGGGAGAAATCAAAAGAGGAACACTGGTGGCCGTCCTAGCCTGGACGGCTAGCCGTCTTGGGTTGGACGGTTGGCTGTCCTAGCTAGGACGGTCACCATGTGTGACCCGAAATTTTTTTTGTTTTTAAACCCCATATGCTCATGTGCACTTCCTCATACTCATTCTAAGCCACATTCTAACTTGGTTTTGCTCCAAAACCCTAACTTTTGATCCTCAATCCATACATACTCAATTCAAATCTTTGGTTTGCACTCTTGCCAACACAAAATCATCTTCATCTTCTCAAGTTCTTCAACTTGTTTCCATTTGGTGTGAATCTTTCCACTTCTCACATACTTGATTCTCTTCAAAAATGGCTAGTAGTCAATCTCCTCCACCCTATTCAAAGTATCCATTCTTGGAAGTCAATGCTAGATACAAGGCACCATCATATGAAGACTCCCATCCACCATCTCTACTCTTGGAGCCTAGAACACATCTTTCATATATTCACTCCAAAGAAAATGTAAGTTAAATCTCATCAATAACTTTTGATTCATATGCAATTGATTGAGTAGAAATGCTTGTTTGCATGTTGTGATTGTTGATTTTCATATCATTATAACTTTTGGGAAAAGCATGGGAGCCCCATTTCATAGCTTCACAAGCTTGTCAATGGTGCACACCAAGTGTTTGACGAAATGCCTCAATGAAGTAAACTTTGATTTTTCAAATCAAACATATCCTAATCATATTTCAATGATTTTTGTAGGATTTTAGAAAGTATTTGCCATGATCAATTACATTTGAAAATATCATTTGGAAAATATGCATATCATATGTTTGATAAAATGCCTAAATGGCACAATCATCCATTTTCTTCTTTACAAGTCATCTCATGTCAAGTAAAATATCTCAAAAATTTTCTATGATGTTTAATTTGATTAAAACAACATCAATTTTAAATTTGAAATACTTTGGATTTTGGTGACACCAACCATGCCTTTGATAATAAATTTTATCATCCAACATGCACACATCTTTTTGTAAAAACCTTTTGAAAATGTATTGATCATTTTGGTTCATTCAAAGCATAAATTTTACTTCATTTCATGATATGTAAATCAATAGCCATACTTGCATTACATTTGAATCAAAATTCACTTAGAAATAATAACATTGACTTTGATGTGAATATAACACAAATGTGCTTATGCAGCCCAATTTCGAAATTCGTACACGATACTCCTTGGGTAAACTGATCAAATGGTGGGAATTGATGGAGGCACGTCAACCTCAAGCCAAGGCTATCGTAGAGCAGGCAGGCTTCAAGTTCTTTCTAGATTCTCTCTGGCTTGATAACATGGACAGGATGGCTATGATAGCTCTATCTGAACTCTGGTGGGATACCACCAACACATTTCATTTCGGGTTCTGGGAAATGACCATGACCCCACTCGATTTCACCATGATAACAGGACTTCCTATTGGAGGCCAACCAATTGCTTTCTACAATGAAGCTCACATTGATGAAGAATACTTACAAAATACCCTAGGCGTCGAAAATATTCCTTTAACCAAAAATGGAGTCAGGCGCTCTTGGCTCTATAATCATTTCAGCATTCAAAGTGAAGAGAAAGGAGGGGAACCCGAAGATATTGCCCGAGCATTCATTCTGTATCTGCTTTCATGCACTTTCTTCGTGGGTACACAAGACATAGCCCCTCTAGGCTTCTTAGAGAGTTTACATGATATGGATAATGTTCACCTGTACGACTGGGGCGGAGCTGCATTAGCGACTATGTATCGCTCCATGAGCGACAAATCACGAGATGTTGCTCAAGACTTCGGCGGCTTGGCTTTCATATGGCAGGTATTGATTTCATCTAGTGTCTTTCAATAGAATCTCTCTATATCTTTATCAATTTCCTGATCTTTCTTTCATGCAGGTATGGGCTTTCATCTACTTGGGTCTTGGTTGTCCTCTCTTGAAAGAGGGGGTTAACCAATGGCCATTTCTAGCTCGCTTTGATCCATGCAACAGGAAAAAATCCAACCTCCATAGGTATGATTATGCCACTGCCAAGGCTATCCTTGCTGGTCTCACTGCAGAACAGGTAAAATCTCAAATCATTGTCTTTCTCTTAAAGTTTTCAAATTCAACTCTCACACTTTTCATAATTTTCAGGTGAACTGGGACCCATGGGGTATTTGGAGGATTACTTTGGCTTCCCCCCACACGCAGAGCGTACTCCTGACACATAGGCGAATCTTGTTTGAGGGGCCTGCTGGCAGATATTGGTACTTAGGTGAGAGAGTCTGTCGCCAAGTCTATGGAAACATGGATGCAGCTAGGGTGCCTTTTCTGCCTCCTGTAAATATGCGTCACACTGATAAACTGAAGGGTGAGGCCCTGTTAGAGTCCAAGAGAGGAGTGGATCTTTCCGCTTTCCTTTTCTCTTATGCGAGCTATGAGGTCTTCTGTCAACAATTCTTGATGCGCCCCTTGGCGATTGGAGAACTTCCTGAAAGGGTATGACTTTTGAGAATGCTTTCTTTCATCCCTGTAAATGCAATCACAAAACTTCATCTTTATGTCCACAGGGTCGCCGTTCCCGGGGTCAAAGCTCTAGAGCTGCTGCTGGTGATGATGATCAAGACACAAATAGACCTCCTGCCTTGCAGCCTGCAGATTGGAACATTGAGCTAATAGTTGATGATAACTTCGTGACTTCTACTATTTCACGACCTTCAGTCGATGAGGGATATCACATAGATCCTTCTTACAAATAGGTAAACCTCCCACTGAATCAATCAACTGCACATGCATTCCCACAGATACATTAACATCATTTCTTTCTGACAGGTCCCTCGAGAATACTGTCAGGACTACATCGATCTTACTACTACCATGAGGCGTGACCTTCGCAGGATGAACTTGAAGACTTCCGCTCTCACTCGTCAACAGGTAACCTCAAATCACATTCTCAAATTCATCTTCATTCCCTTATCACAAACTGATCAAACCGTAAACACTGTTTCAGGCACCTGACCCACCACGTCATTCTTCAGCTGGCGAGGGATCTAGCAGAGGGATAAGGAGGAGCTCTCGAAGACATTGATCAATCTTTTATGAGACATGGGGTTTCATTTTGAAAATCATATGTAATTTGCAAACCTTTGTGCCAAAACGAATTTTCTTCTTTTTTAAAAAGTGTATGTGCACTGTTAAAACATGTTCATTGTTATCAATTCTCTCACTTTTGATCATGATTGAACTAATAGCAATGTTTTAAAACTCATAAATAGCAAAAAAGTCAACAAGAATCAAAATAGGGGCCCCGAATGCACAAAAACTCGAAAAAAAATCGAAAATAAGCAAAATCGGCAAAATTGGGTGGCCAAATCCTGGTGACCATCCAAGCCAGGACGGTTGGCCGTCCACCCTAGGACGGTTGGCCGTCTTGCCTAGGACGGTCACCTAAATGGCCCGCCTTATTTTGCCTATTTTGAGCAGTTTCCAATTTTTGGTCTTTTCAGTTTCTAATTTCTCTTCAAACCTGACATAGGCCTATAAAAAGGAACCCTTAGCAGCCTCTACAACCATTCTACAATAGTTTTAAGCATCATGGAGGCTCTCCCCCAGGTTTTGAAAAGATTCATGGCGAGAATGACAAAGGAAAACAAAAAGGTGTTCGCTCGCTTCAACTTGAATGCATGCTTTTCTCTTCAACAAATCAAGATAGAAACCACGTTTCTCATTGCTGCAAACCACTTTTGGGATCCCACAATTCATGTTTTCAACTTCGGCATCGAAGAAATATGCCCACTGCTGGAGGAATTCTGCGCGATCATGTCTGTTCCACTGAAAGGACCTTTCATCTTCCCACAGATTCAGCGTAAGTACGCAACAACTCTCGCTTCTCTTCTTGAGATCACTGAAGGAGATGCTTCTACATTCATCGAAGGTACCAACCTTAATCTTCTAAAACTAGCTACTTCTTTTCTTCACCCCGGCTTGAAACAATTCACCACTTCACGGCCCGTTCAACATGCCTTAGTTTTATGCCTTCTCGGGCAATTTTTCTTCTGTACTGGCTCTTTCCTGGTTCCATTAGAATTGTGTGAGCTAGTTTTACCCCTTTCCACATCTCAAAATATGATGCCCATGTTCCTCGCCGAAACTCTAAATGGCTTAGATAAACTTCACACCGACCCCAAAACTCCTTTTGAAGGTAGTCCCATTCTACTGCAAATGTGGTTAATCGAGAGGCTCAAATTCATTGCTCCTTCCACTGGTACTTCTTACCATGCTTCCTATCATCGCTGTGCCATTACCCTTCCTCGAGAGCGTACCTTACTAGAATGGTTGACTTTTCTTTCTGCTCTCTCTTGGAATGACATCGAATGGTATGTGCATGACTGGAGCTGTTCTGGCCATTATCTGTTCCGTTCTCCAGGTTATTCTGCAGTGATTTTGGTAGGATTGAAGCGTACCTCTTTCTATTGGGCAACCTGACTGTTTCGCCAAATGGGAACCAAACAGACAATTCCATCTCTCTCAGAGCATACTTACACTTCCAAGGCGATCTCTCCATCGATGGTAAAGGCTTTGATGTCAAGATGGTCATCTGTATTGCGCACAACTCACATTGATTTCTCTCATGGGCCTTTTGAACTGGATGAGGTTTATAAACAATGGTTATCTCAGGATATGGGTACTCGGGGACAAGAAAGGAAGGCTAGGATTTCAGGACTTATTGAAAGTCCCTCATCTGAAGTGCGAGGGAACACTTCGTCACTTCCACCTAATGTTTTACAAGTAGTACTTTACAAGAGAAGAAGAGCTGATGACTCTGAAGAAATTTCAAGAAAGGAACGAAGGATTTGATGAACTTTTGAAACACATTTCCCATGCTTTTTATTATTTTGAATGAATGGAATTAGAATCATATGGCATGTAATAGACCTTTGAAAGGTTTCTCTTCATCTCATTAATAAAAGAATTCTATCTTTTTAGTTTTGAATAAATCACTGCAAATAATTGCAATTGAAAACAAACATTGGGTTGTTTTGCCATAGGAAATTGGACCGCACCCAAAGTGACTTTATGGGCTGCCTACATATCTCCATTTTTTGAATATCTTTTTCTCATAAAACTTTCAACTTTCTTGTTTTGAATACTTGGAGAATCAGGTCCTTGTAGTTCATGGGATCAATTAAAAAGCATTTTTTTTAAATGCTCTACTTTTTGCCTAGGCAGCCTTTGCAGGTTTTCTACCTAGCGAGCTCTTGCCCTAATTTTTGCCTAAGCAGCCTTTTCAGGTTTTCTACCTAGCGGGCTTTTTTTATTTTTTTTATACATGATACTTTTTCAAGTGATCCAGGTTGGTAGGCTGAGAGAATTCATTCTCATCTATGTCTATAAGACGCACTGCTCTTCCTGATAGTATCTCCTTGATGATGTAGGGTCCTACCCAGCTTGGCTTGAACTTCCCTCTTGGATCATGAATCGGCATTCTGATTTCTTTGAGTACCAAATCCCCTTTCTTCATGCCCCTGTTTTTGACTCTCTTGTTAAAAGCTCTTGCTATTCTTCTCTGATAACCTTGAACATGGTATAGGGCACTCAATCTCTTCTCGTCAATTAGTGACAGCTGCTCATATCTATCCCTTATCCAATCGACTTCTGCTAGTTGGCTTTCCATAACTACCCTTAATGAAGGTATCTCTAACTCAATTGGTAACACTGCTTCCATACCATACACTAACGAGTAAGGCGTAGCCCCAGTTGACGCCCTAATGGATTTGTGATAGCCCCACAATGCTAGATGCAATTTCTCATGCCAATCGTTGTACGTATCAGTCGTTGTACGTATCAGTGGTCTTCTTCAAAATGGTCTTTAAATTCTTGTTAGCTGCCTCTACTGCTCCATTAGTCTGCGGACGATAAGGAGAGGAATGGTGATGTACTATACCATATTTCTTAAGAAGCTCCTCAGTCTCTTTTTTGAAATGTTGCCCATTGTCTGAAATAAACTCACGTGGCACTCCATATCGGTAGATGATGTTGCACTGTATGAACTTAGCAACCTGCTTAGCATTAAAAGTCTTATGCGACGCTGCTTCTACCCATTTGGTAAAGTAATCTATGGCCACCAATATGTACTTGTGCCCATTCGAGGCCGCAGGAGTGATCTTGCCGATGATATCAATGCCCCATGTTGCAAATGGCCATGGTGATTACATGGTAGTGAGTGACATGGATGGCTGATGCTTACCACTTGCAAACACCTGGCACTTATGGCATTTCTTAACATGTTTAGCACAATCACTTTCTAAGGTCGACCAATAGTAACTCAATCTCAAAATCTTCTTCGCAAGCATATACCCATTCATATGTGGAGCCCCAGCCCCTTCATGTATTTCCTGAATAATCTGCTCTGCTTCATCTTCTGTTACACACAAGAGATGGACACTGTCAAAAGACCTTTTATACAATCTCCCACTGCACAAGATGAACTGGCTAGCCAACCTTCTCAAAGTTCTTCGATCAACATAGGATGCTTCTGGCGGATACTCCCCTTTTTCTAGGTACTGCTGAATATCATGGTACCACGGCTTCCCGTCGTTTAGTTCTCCTTCCCTTAGGGCGCAACAGTAGATGGGTTCTTCTCTAGATTCAATGATCATTGGTGCTACTCCCCCTTCTATTGGGATCTCTGCCATGGATGCTATAGTGGCTAAGGCATCCGCAAACTTGTTATTTTGCCTAGACAGGTAAAAGAATTTTATTTGACGGAATTCTTTCACCAGTGTCTCTAGATAATCGTGATATGGCAGCAACTTCTCATCCTTAGTCTTCCATTCCCCTATTCCCCTCTAGTCTGACATATGATAAGGGCTGAATCCCCAAACACGTCAAGCTCGTCTACTCCCAATGCCAATGCTGATTCTAAAGCTAGAATGCAAGCTTCATATTCAGCTATGTTATTGGTTGCCTTAAAGTTCAGTTTCACTGCCACAGGTATCATCACATCTTCTGGCATCTCCAAACAAACTCCTATGCCACATCCTTTCCTATTCAATGCTCCATCAAAGTGTGCTTTCCATATCTTCTTTTCAACCACAAGGATCTCCTCATCTGGGAACTGGTAATTACCATTGTCTGCTTGTGAAGTAGCACATTCTGCTAGGTGTTCTGCTATAGCTCTTCATTTTACTGACTTCTGCAGTACATACTGAATGTCGAATTCTGATAACAATAATAACCACCGAGCTGTTTTATTGGACAAAGCGGGCTTCTCAAGCAGATACTTCAATGGGTCCATTTGACTGATCAAGAGTACTTGGAAAGACATCATGTAATGGCGAAGCTTTTGAGTTGCCCACACCAAGGCCACGCATGTCTTTTCCAAAGCACTATAGTTCACTTCATAATCCATCATCTTCTTGCTGAGATAGTAGATGACATTCTCTTTCAAAGATTCCTCGAGATATTGAGCTAACATAGCTCCCATCGCGGTTTCGGTGACTCTTAAGTAGAGTAATAACGGTTCACCTTGTTGCTGGAGAACCAATATTGGTGGATTACTCAAATACCTTTTGATGGTATCAAATGCCTCTTGACATTCCTCATTCCACTTAGTCGGTACATCCTTCTTTAGCAGCTTGAAAATCGGCTCGCAGATAGTCGTCAACTGAGCTATGAAACGGCCGATAAACTGAATTCTTCCCAAAAATCCCCGGATTTTCTTTTCTGTCTTTGGTGGTTGCATCTCCATGATGGCTTTGATTTTCCCCGGATCTACTTCTATCCCTCTCTGTGTGATCATAAAACCAAGCAGCTTTCCAGCAGTCACTCCAAAGGCACATTTCTAAGGGTTCAGACGCAGCTTGTACTTGATGATTCTTTCAAAGAACTTCTTCAGAGCAACTAGATGTCCTTCCCTATCTACAGACTTCACAATCATGTCATCCACATATACTTCAACCTCTTTGTGAATCAAATCATGCAGCAGTGTGGTAGCCATCCTTTGGTACGTCGTGCCAGCATTCTTAAGGGCTAAGGGCATAACCCGATAACAAAATGTCCCCATTGTGTGATGAAGGCTATCTTTTCCATATCTTGAGAAGCCATTTTTATTCTGGTTGTAACCCGAAAAATCATCCATAAAAGATAAGAGTGCATGGCCAGCAGTGTTGTCAACCAATACATCTATATGAGGCAGAGGGAAATCATCCTTAGGACACGCCTTATTGAGATCTCTGAAATCAACACACATTCGTACTTTTCCATCCTTCTTAGGCACTGGAACGATGTTGGCTAACCATTCGGGGTACTCTACTACTTGCAAAAAACTGGCGTTTATCTGCTTGACCACCTCATCCTTAACCTTCAAGGCCCATTCTGGCTTCATTCTCCACAGCTTCTGCTTGACCGGCTTCATGTTCGGATCAGTGGGGATGAAGTGCTGCACAATGTCGGGATCAATGCCTGGCATGTCTTGGTACGACCATGCGAAAGCCTCGATGTTCTCTTTCAAAACCTCAACCAATGATTCTCTCTCTTGCGGCGACAGTGTTGATCCAATTTTAATTATTTTAGGTGATTCATTCGTCCCTAAATTGATTGAAATTAATTCATCCATGTTAGGTTGAGCGTGCCCCTTTCCATGTTGCTCATCGAGCTCAGGAGGAACATCCTCTTGCGGGTCTATGTTCATGCCATACAAATCCAATGATAATAAAAAAGAAACACTGCAAGAGAGATGAGAAAAGAATGAATATTTCTTTTTATTAATTGAAAGTTGAATAGCAGAACACAGAAGATGAAACAAACTGACACTCCTACCTCTTCAAATGAGGTTGAGGTTTTTATAGGAAACAAGGAAATCCTACACTATTACAAAAAAAGCAGGGAAATCCTATTCTACTGAAGACACCTACAAGTTATCATCAGATGGAAGTGACTCGATCCCCTAACAATCATGGATGAAAGGTCAATCTTCTAAGCCCCAGTTTGATAAGGGTGGAGTTGTGGGTTTAATTAGATAGATCGCCTCGACTTCATAAGTATGCAATTCGAGACACAGAACCGCCTGCTCGAACATATCTATCATGGCACCAGCATCAAGGTCTTCAACCCAATCATTTTCTTTCTTACGAGTCTCACTAGTAACAATATCATCATCTACTGAAGCAGTAAGAGAGCACCATTCATCACCAAAGAAAATCTCAAACCCAGGTATACTGATCTTCTGATCCTCAAGATAGCACGGTTCAGGGAAACCACAATATGGAAAGTTATCACCCTCCTTGACGAAAGCCCCATTCAAAGTTGGTCTGTATGGCTCAAGGGTTGAATCAGGGGTTCGTCCTCTTGCCTTCGCAGAGTCTTTCTTTTTCTTCCTCTGAGCCATTATCTTCTTATCTTCCTTAGTAGGTTTGTAGCCTAACCCATAAGGATAGATAGCTAAAGGGTACTTCACAGTATCAGAAATGCCTTGCAATCTTCGGCCCAATCCCATTCCAGGGAAGAATCCCATTCCTTTCATAATTTGTCCTATATGCAAATTCCCATGAGGATTATAATCGAGAGGTGTGGACACCCCATTTTTACCAATTATTTCTACCATATGTCCATGCAAATGATTAACTAGAATAGCTGATCATTTGGTGAGGAATTGGCCTTGTAAAGACCAAATTGCCCAAATTGCTCTTTTCTGAGGAAAATGACAATTCATTATTTCATGTGTACATTTGGATTGGAATCAACCCATTTGTATTGAATTTGAATTTTGAGGTGTTTTAGAACATCCCTGTAAATTTTCATGGCATTATGATGAGAGCCCGATAGGTAATTAGGGTTTTTGCGACTTGAATGGCATTTTCGTCCTTTTTCTCGTATAATTTCCGAATGACCTCCGAATTCGAAACGGATTGTTTCATGAGGTTTATATGGATGTGGGGAGTGTATTTGATGTGTCAATTGAGCCTTTGAATGGTTGGGATGGATTCGCCTAAAATCGATCTCACGGGTAAGAATGAGCTGAATTAGGGTTTTGTTCGAATCGATCGTGAATTGGTCATTTTCACCAAAATAAAAGATTTTCAAAACATGTTTTCAAGTACCAATTTCATATTAAAACCATGTTTTTAGAAGTGGTGCAAGCCTAATTGATCAATTTTACAAAACAAAGAATGGTCATATGACCAATTTTAGCACAACCGGGTCAATTGGCTAGCTTTTTGCTAAAACCCTTGACCACGGTCAATTGATTTTAACCCAAAAACATTCTAAAAATGTGGAGGATCAAAACACGGTCGTTTTGAGCCCTGAACCATCGAATTTGGATCAGATTTGACCAAAATATGGCCAAAATATGCAAACCCTAGAATTTGGGGAACAAATGTGGGAAGTCACTACGGTGACCGTCCTAGCTAGGACAGCCAACCGGCCAGCCTAGGACGGCCAGCCGTCCAGGCTAGGATGGTCACCAGCATGGTCGAGCCAATTTTGCCATTTTGGAAAATTTCACCTATTTTGGCCGATTTAATTCGATTTTTTGGGGGATTTTTCGAGGGAACTCAGATTGTAAACCCTAGAGGGATTCATTCTAAGCCCTAGGATGAGTTTTAGTGCATTTAATCCTAACCATTCAAGATTTAAAACCCTAACTCTATAAATATGCCATGATAGAGTTAGAGAAGAGGGGACCAAGAGGCTAGGGTTTAGAATTTCATTTTTTGATTCATCATTTGGGAGAAAACCAGAGGCTAATGAGGGAGAGGAAGGAGGAATTCAAGGCTTGGGGATTGAAGGAACATAGCCAAGAAGGAGGAAGAAAATGTAAGGGTTCTATCCTAGTTCAAGTTTTGTTATTTTGATGTAGATCTTCTCTTTCATCTCCATGTTTTAATATGTATTATATGTATGGATTTTTAGTGGCTTGCATATGTTAGAATGATATTAGTTGTTGTAGGTGGCTTGTTTAATATAGTTTGCATGTCTAGGGTTAGCTTTACTATGATTATATTTTAGCAAACATGATTAGGGTTATCTGTTATTGTTATTTTATGTGAGTAAATATGATTAGCATAGTTTTTTATTATGATTGTATGTTAGCAAGCATGATTAGGGTTAGCCTTTTTTATGATTTTATGTGAGTATGCATGATTAGGGTTAGCATTTTTATGATTTTATGTAAGTATGCATGAGTAGGGTTAGTTTTCTTGTTATTTATGTGTGCTTGCATGATTTGAAGTAGTTTTATCATTGTTTTATGTGAACATGCATGATTAGGGTTAGTTTTATTATAATTATATGTTTAGCAAGCATGTTAGGATATTTTTCATTATGATTTTATGTGATTAGATGTGTTTAGGATTAGTTTTGCTATTATTTTATGCTAGTAATCATGTTTAGGATGAGTTTTCCATTATTTTATGTGTAAGCATGTTTAGAGTAAATGTTGATATATTCATGTTGTTATTTGAATCTCATGATAATTGATTGGTAATTTTAATGGTAATATGAGTACGTTAATATGTTATTTTGACATGTGATGAGTCTTGAGTCTTTTTGTTTATGCTTTTTATGATTATTTAAACACTTGCCATGGATTTGATTGTTTGAATATAAAAAATGTGGACGAGGGAGCGTGCAAAGGTGAGATCCTTCCCTTGTGTTTAAATCAATCGTTTAAGCATATTTTGGTGTAATTTTTGACATGTTTTTGCATAGTAATTTAAAATATTCATGTAGAAAGCATGATAGGACATTTTCACATTTTTTATTCTTTGTTTTCATGGTTTTTAGAGTAGTTTAAAGTACATATTCAAATCTGTCCATATTTGTTTATGTCCTTAAATCACTTCTAAAAATCATTTTAAGGCCAAATCCAACTTAGAAATATGCTTAGGTTCACATAGCGTAATTAGTGTGCATTTAGGAGCATTTTCATGCATTGTTAGAATTGATTACATGCTTATTTGTATAAATTTCAGCATGCATTGCATTAGTATTTTTAGGACTTTAGAATAACTTTAGGGCTAGTTAGAGACCCTAGGCTTAGGAAGGCCACTTGACCTTCCCTAGGAATTTCCTTTGTTGTAAAGATTATGATCAGAATTGAGTGTTTCATTTGATTCGGGAAGTCTATCTTCGAGAAATTTTCTAAAAGGGTTTTCAATGTGATGTTTATGAAATAAACATGATTTTATGAAAGATTTGACCATTAAATGATTTTCAAAAGAATTTAAAATGTTTTAAGATTTTTGCCTTGGAATGAAATTCCTCTCAATATGATTTGTTTTCTTGAAATATCTTTGAAAAAGATTTTCAATTGGAATTTAATTCTAAAGATAAGAATTGTTTAGAATATTTGGATTTTATGAAAGTCTTTTAATTTGAAATGATTTCAAATAAATGATTTTAACTCTCGAAGCTAGAGTCTTGAATTAGGTTGAATACCTTTGATGATGTGATCGATTACAATAGGAGAGTCCTAGGGTAGTCGAACTACGTGGACTTTGATACTTGCTAGGTGATGCTAGTAAGTTACGTAGGCGCTAATAGGGCTCAAGTCTACCCTAGGATGCCCGTAGGGTATTCTAGGTTCTTAGGGTTTGTTTGTATTTTTTATTATTATTAATATAACTAATATAGATAATGCATTTATATCACTATTTTTTTGGTTGATTAGATTATTTAGGATTGTTTGCATTGAGAAATTTAAATAGCCCAAATAAATTAGAAGTCCTTTAATTAGGGCGAGGTGGGTGCCTACAAGTGAAAGCTTGGAACCTTCCCACGTCGTAACCTAGCCCCCGGATCCAACTCTGGTTTGTAGACTGTTTTTTCATTGAAAATGGAGTTTGTTTTGTGTTAAAATAAAACATTTTTATGGTTTCCTTATTCCTTAAAAATAAGGTGGCGACTCCTTTGTTTTGTTGTTTTCTAAACCCCCCTAATCACATCGTCCGGTGATGATGTGGACTACACCTAAGCCCCGCCACGCGGCTGGTCCACAAGAGGTATCAACTCTTTCTGCTCTGGATCTCCTTCAATAGCTTGTACATACTCAAACCCTGACAATAACACTTCTGATGACTCCTGTTTGATCTCACAGCTTGGCACTCGACTATTTCTGTTCATTTACATATCTCCCTTCAAAGTGACCACTGATCCTTGGTGTGGAAACTTGATTTTCTGGTGAAGTGATGACGGTACAGCCCCGGTCGGATGAATCCACGGTCTTCCCAAAAGCATATTAAAACTGGCTGGCACATCTAGGATCTGAAAGTCAACCTTGAATTCTACTGGCCCAATAACAACCGGAAGAGTCACCATTCCCACAACTTCTCTACGAGTATTGTCATAAGCCCAGACGGTCTGTCCTGATGGTAAGAAATCAGATGGTTCAATTCCTAATGTGGCAGTAGTACTGAGTGGACATACATTCAATGCTGATCCGTTGTCAACTAAAACTGAGGGAACTCTCTTTCCCATAATATCCATCGTGATGTATAAAGCTTGCAGATGATTACTCCCACTCTTGGGTAAGTCAGATTCAGTAAATGAGATGGACGGTCCATGATGAACCGGATTTACCAAACCTACCAAACCCTCAGGGGACGTATCAATAGGGAGCTACACCTGATTGAGCAACCGAAGCATCGTCTGCCTGTGTTTCTGTAAAGCCATAAGCAATCCCCAAATGGTAATGTTAGCCTGTGTTCTCTTCAACTATTTCAGTATTTCTTCATCTTCTTCTATGACATCTGATCGCTGACTCTTCTCTAATTCCCCCAACGGATTACTGGCTTCCAAATGAGCTGGCTTGAAATGGCGTCCGCCTCGAGTCAGATGGTCTACTTCCTCATCACTAGCCCACAGGTTCTCTATGGTTTCAGGTGTGTTCATGAGATCTTCCCACTCAATCATACCAATCAAATCTTCAACAACAGTGGATGCATAAGCGGAAATAGGCCATTTATGGGAATCGACCCATAGAAGCCTCGGATAAGTAGTACAATAGACAATCTCTCCATCTTCTCTAGTGACCTTGGCGACTGAAAAGGTTCTATTCTCAAACTGTTCCCGCAAGATATCCTGACTCAACTCTTCGAGTGAAGAAGGAATAATTGGTTCAACTTCAACAGGCAAATCATCCCACCCCGTAGGAATGATAGGTTCATCAAAAATCTTTCTCGATGAATAGAGTACATAATAATCAAACTTGCGGCTTGACTCTCCTAACAAACCAACCTCCGGGTCTCCTGCTAGATACCTCTCTTTCAACTGACGTTGGGAACACCCACTTTTAGGAGCTTCTTCGAGAACTTCAGGTTGCTCAGGTTCTTCGTATTGATACAATTCTCCATCATCAAGTAAATCTTGAACCAGTTTCCCTAAGCTCATGCAATTTTCTGTGTCATGCCCAAATATGTTGTGGTACTGACAAAAAGGCTTACGGAAATGGGGTATGAGTGGGGTAATGACGCCTTGGGATCGGGCTTGGTAAAAGGCTTCGGTTAAGGTAGTTTTGAGTGGGATATATGGGCGGATTGGGTGACGAATTTTTGGGTCGTCGAGGCCCAGGGCATTGATTTGAGCTGGTGGAGGTACAGCATGAGTTGGGAGAGGATTACTGGTGACATTTGGTTGGCTTGGTGGATTTGGTGGGGCAATGACTCTCTTGTGAATGAGGTCTTGGATTTCATGGCGAAGGCGCATGCATTGGTTGGTGTGATGGCCCTTAGATTGGTGGAACTGACAATACTCATTCTCCTTGAAGTTTCTGGGTAATGGATCTGGAAGAGGCCGAGGTTCCAGAGGGGTAAGGAGACTACGTGCCTTCAATTTCTTAAGGATACGTTCCAGGGACATGTATAGATTGGTGAATTAGCGGGTCGGCTCTCTAGCTTGGAATGGGCGGTTTGGTTGGGTAGCTTGAATAGGTTGGGTGATGGCATTGACTTCAAGGTTGGATTTGCGGTTGAGAGGTGGTTGGCGGTTTCTAAAAGGTTCTTCGGCTTTGAGAGCCCCACTAACCAAAGCATCTTCAACTTGAGTACCAGCAATAACAAGGGCCTTGAAATTAGGGAAGTACTGGGAGAACAAATACTTGTTGTAGATAGGCAAGAGACTCTTCAGTACCATCTGCACCTGCTTATCATTTGTAGGCATGTGGGTCATTTGCGAAGCTTTCGCCCTCCATCTAGAAATAAAAGCAGAGAAACTCTCCCTTAGTTCCTGCTTAGTAGTCTCAAGATCCCTACGAGTCACATCAATCTCAGTGTTGTACTTATAATGATTAGTGAATTCATTGCAAACATCCTCTCATGCCTTCAACTTAGTCTCATCTAAAGATAAAAACCATTTCGAGGTTGACCCTTTCAGTGATTCATGAAACATCTGAGCCAACAGCTCATCATTAGCTCCACGAGGTTGCATCGCCCTTACATACATCTTCAAATGGGTTTTAGGACAACCCATCCCATCAAACTTCTCTAGCTCAGGCATCTTAAAACTGAATGGCATACGAGCCTTGGGAAATAGTGAATAAGAAGTAACATCAACCATGTCATTAGACCGACGCATCCTCTTCAGGGCTTTCTCTAAGGCTTCAACCTTACTCGACAATAGAATCGGATCCCCAGAGAGGAACCTAGATCCATCGGGCTCGCCATCTAGATTGATGGGCTTAAACTTGACACCTAACTGGGCCTTGGCACTGTCATCAACTTGGGCCGGGATAGGTGGATCAGAGGCACTCTTCGGATTCTCTAAGTGGGCCTCCCTAACCTGATCTGTATTGGTCTGTTTATCTTGGGACATTTTCTTAATCTGTTCAGTCTCACGGGCTAGAGCATCAATCCGGTCCATGATAGCATTCAACACTGTAGCAGTGGTGCTGGATTCTCCGTCAGCCATTGTGGATACACTGGGGGTTCAACACTAAAAAGACGCTCTCTAGAATCACGACGCCAGGCCAGAATTTTACACCATGAAATGGGTTTTTTTAGAAAAAACGGACGAGTCCACGACGCTCAAAACTTATTGACAGACTATCAAAGAGGTGCTATCCAAACAGAAAGAAAAAAAAAATGAGAAAACCGTCCTATCATAATTCCAACTCACTTCCCTATTTCACAAGGGCACTTCCTTAGAAATTAGGAAATAAATCAAAATCACCAATAGGGGAATAAAACATAATTAGCCAATCATGGCTCAAAGAGCAACACCAATGACCAGTCCTTCATTCCCAGGACACTTTCCTTTGAATCGAAGGTCTTAGTCAAAGCAAGCCAAAACAACCAATCACATAAAAGGGTATGCACCTTTAGAATATTCTCTTCCATCTCCAAAATAGTCCTTTCGTTCTAAGGACCAAAATCCTTAAAATAAAGGGCCTATATTAAAAATATCAAACTTTATTTAAGGGTGACATATCCCTAAGGTTCTAGCATTCACAAACAAGGCTCACATCAAATTGGAATAATTTCGGCAGCATAACGACGCAATTATGTGCTAAAAGAAATTTGGCAGCATAACGGCGTAGGTATGTGTCAAGGAAAAATTTCGACAGCATAACGGTACAGTTAAATACCAAAAGGAATTTCGACAGCATAACAGTACAATTGTGTGTCGAAATTTCGGCAGCATAACAGTTGTGTGCAAACACTGGAGGGTAGAGTGTCCTACTTGGCTGCCTACATGGACTAATGCAAAAGGTGGGTTCAAAGGTTCCTATTGCAGACCAATCCATATACCTAACCACATGTGACACATGGCGTGCCGCGTGGGTCAAACAGTACTGATTGGTCTTTGATATACCCCGAAGGGTACTTGACAATAAGTTGATGGTTTCATCATGATTGCCCTAGTATCGAGTGGAGACAGGGATCAGGACTAGACCATCGTTTGGCAAGGCAACATCGTCTTAACACACAATGACATGCAGCTAATATAACTAAAATGATAAGCAATCACACAAATGCAAGTGGTTGATTTTAATTAATTTAAGAATTTAAATAGCCCAATTAAATTAATGAAGTTTAGCCCTCGATATCACTAGTGGAGTCGCCAGTTTTGTGGACCAGCCACCTGACGGGGCTTTATGAGGATCCACATCATCACCGGGCGATGTGATTAGGGGGGTTTTTAGAAAACAACAAAACAAAGGAGTCGCCACCTTATTTTTAAGGAATAAGGAAACCATGAAAAATATTTTATTTTTTAAAATCAAAACAAAACAAACTCCATTTTCAATGAAAAGACAGTCTACAAACCAGAGTTGGATCCGGGGGCTAGGTTACGACGTGGGAAGGTTCCAAGCTTTCGCTTGTAGGCACCCACTTCGCCCTAATTAAAGGACTTCTAATTTATTTGGGCTATTTAAATTTCTTATTGCAAACAATCATAAATAATCTAAATCAACCAATAAAATAGTGATATAAATACAATAATCTATATTAGTTATATTAATAATAAAAAATATACAAACAAACCCTAAGAACCTAGGACACCCTACGGGCATCCTAGGGCGGACTTGAGCCCTATTAGCGCCTACGTAACTTACTAGTATCACCTAGCAAGTATCAAAGTCCACGTAGTTCGACTACCCTAGGACTCTCCTATTGTAATCGATCACATCATCAAAGGTATTCAACCTAATTCAAGACTCTAGCTTCGAGAGTTTTTTATCCGTTTAAAATCATTTATTTGAAATCATTTCAAATTAAAAGACTTTCATAAAATCCAAATACTCTAAATAATTCTCATCTTTAGAATTCAATTCCAATTGAAAATCTTTTTCAAAGATATTTCAAGAAAACAAATCATATCGGGAGGAATATCATTCCAAGATAAAAAAAAAATCTTAAAACATTTCAAATTCTTTTGAAAATCATTTAATAATCAAATCTTTCATAAAATCATGTTTATTTCATAAACATTATATCAAAATCTTTTTCAGAAAATCTCTCGAAGATAGATACTTAAATCAATTGAAACACTCAAATCTGATAACAGTCTTTACAACAAAGGACAGTCCTAGGGAAGGTCAAGTGACCTTCCTAAGCCTAGGGTCTCTAACTAGCCCTAAAGTTTGTCTAAAACCCTAAAATCCTAATGCCAATGCATGCTGGAATTTTAAATAAATTAAACAAATACACATGATATTATTCTAACAATGCATGAAAATGCTCCTAAATGCACACTAATTTTACTATGTGATCCTAGGCATATTTCTAAGTTAGATTTGACCCTAAAATAATTTTTAGAAGTGATTTAAGGGCATAAACAAATCTGGACAGATTTGAATATGAACCTTTAACCACTCTAAAAATCATGAAAACAAAGAATAAAAAATGTGAAAATGTCCTAGCATGCTTTCTACATGAATATATTAAATTACTATGCAAAAACATGTCAAAAATTACACCAAAATATGCTTAAATGATTAATTTAAACACAAAGGAAGGATCTCACCTTTGCACGCTCCCTCGTACACATTTTATATATTCAAACCAATAAATCCAAGTCGAGTGCTCAAATAATCATAAAAAAATCACAAGGGAAGGATCTCACCTTTGCACGCTCCCTCGTACACATTTTTTTATATTCAAACGATCAAATCCATGGCAAGTGTTTAAATAATCATATAAAACATACACAAAAAGACTCAAGACTCATCACATGTCAAAATAACATATTAACACATTCATATCATCATTAATACCATCAATCAAACTTTAAGAGATTCAAATAACAATATGAACATATCAATATATATTCTAAACATGTTTACACATAAAATAATGAAAGACTCATCCTAAACATGATTACTAGCATGAAATAACAACAAAGCTAATCCTAATCATGCATCTATACATAAAATCACTAAAACTAATTCTAATCATGCATCTACACATAAAATAATAATGAAAGACATCCTAACATGCTTGCTAAACATACAATCATAATAAAACTAACCCTAATTATGCATACTCATATAAAATCACAGTAAAACTAACCCTAATCATGCATACTCACATAAAATATAACAAAGTTAACTAATCCTAAACATGCATACTAACATAAACTCACAATAAAAACTAATTCTAATCATACATATTCACATAAAATCATAACAATGCTACACTAACCTTAGACATGCATACTAACATAAAATCACAATAAAAACTATGCTAATCATACTTACTCACATAAAATAACAATAAAAGATAACCCTAATCATGCTTGCTAATATATAATCATAGTAAAGCTAACCCTAGACATGCAAACTATATTAAACAAGCCACCTACAACAACTAATATCATTCTAACATATGCAAGCCACTAAAAATCCATACATATAATACATATTAAAACATGGAGATGAAAGAGAAGATCTCCATCAAAATAACAAAACTTGAACTAGGATAGAACCCTTACATTTTCTTCCTCCTTCTTGGCTATGTTCCTTCAATCCCCAAGCCTTGAATTCCTCCTTCCTCTCCCTCCTTAGCCTCTGGTTTTCTCCCAAATGATGAATCAAAAAATGAAATTCTAAACCTTAGCCTCTTGGTCCCCTCTTCTCTAACTCTATTATGGCATATTTATAGAGTTAGGGTTCTAAACCTTGAATGGTTGGGATTAAATGCACTAAAACTCATCCTAGGGCTTAGAACAAGTCCTCCTAGGGTTTACAAGCTGAGTCCCTTCGAAAAATCCCCCAAAAAATCAAATCAAATCAAATCGGCCAAAATAGGTGAAGAACTTCCAAAAATGAAAAATGGGGTTGACCATCCTGGTGACCATCCAAGGCTGGACGGTTGGCCGTCCTAGCTAGGACGGTCACCTTGTGAAGTTTCCCCAATTTCTCCCATTTTCAATGGGATTTCGTATTTTGGCTATATTTTGGTCAATTCTCATCCAAATTCGGTGATCCAGGTATCAAAACGACCGTGTTTTGATCCTCCACATTTTTAGAAGGTTTTTGGGGCAAAAATACTTGACCATGGTCAACGGTTTTGGTAAAAAGCTAGTCGATTGACCCGGTTGTGCCAAAATTGGTCAAATGATAATTCATTGTTTTATAAAATTGATCAATTAGGCTTGAACCACTTCTAAAAACATGGTTTTAATATGAAATTGGTATTTGAAAACATGTTTTGAAAATATTTTATTTTGGTGAAAACGACCAATTCACGGTCAATTTGACTAAACCCTAGTTTAATTTATTCTCGCCCGTGGAATCGATTTTAGGAAAATATATCCCAACCATCCAAAGGCTCAATTAACACTTCAAATACACTCCCCACATCCATATAAACCTCATGAGATAATCCGTTTCGAATTCGGAGGTCATTCGAAAATTATACGAGAAAAAGAACGAAAATGCCCTTCAAATCGCAAAAACCCTAATTACCTATCGAGCTCTCATCAGAATGCCATGAAAATATACAGGGATATTCTAAAACACCTCAAAAGTCAAATGCAATACAAATGAGCTGATTCCAATCCAAATGTACACATGAAATAATGAATTGTCCTTTTCCTCAGAAAATGGCAATTTGGGCAATTTGGTATTTACAAAACCAATTTCTCACCAAATGATCAACTATTCTAGTTAATCACTTACATGAACATATGATAGAGATAATTGGTAAAAATGGGGTGTCCACAATATCTTAAAAATGTGGGGGTTTACATAGTGATGAAATGAAATTGTGGTTTGCATGTGATCTAGAAAGAAGAACAAAATACTCAATTTTACTTATGCAAATGTGATGCATAATATATTGCTCAAGTTAATATTGTTTATGCAATGATTTTATGATAATATATGTTATGTACTTCTTTGTTATGAGTATCTATGTGAAGAGAAATTGCATGAGGAAATTTATTCTCTTAAAATATTTGATCATTTTGTTGATTATTATGAAGTACAAAATATGATGCAAAAATGGGTGCAAGTTGCTTAATTGTTACTGATCATGAAGTACTAGAAGGCGAGATGTATCAAAAGTTATTCAAGTCAGCTTTGCCATCGTCTTCAACATATTTCCAGAGTGGAAAAGTGCAATAAAAGAAAATTATTATATGAGTAAAGTCTCAGGATTAGCATGAGTGCTAAATCCAAATCCATCGAGGGGGATAGGGTTTAAGCCCATAGGGAGTCACCAACGGAAGTAACCCAACCTTTTTGATTGGAGATCCCATGAATAAGGTTCAATAGGTAGAAACAATCCGCAGAGCATGACTTATTAAAAACACTTTCATATATAAGGAGAGAGTCTTCTTCCCTATCCCTATGGTGAGAGTGCTATTATGTGACAGTAAGGAAGAGTTTTACACTGAATGAATTTAAGGCAGGCAAACTCCTGCAGGGTATAAGAAGTCACAGTACCCTTAGAGAATTCACCTAAGTGAGAAGTCGTCGTGAAGCCGCGACTATGAGGTTTGGGCTGATCTCTATGAACTCTCATGATATCAGATACAAGCGCATGGCCATTAAGAGCGCTATCCCGCGAACCACGTCTCATAATGCTATGTGTGTGACATGTTGAAGTTTGGTCCAAGAGGTCTAGTTCAATACTTTGTATACTATGATTTCTCAAATGGAAGCTGTCAACACTAAGTGTAGGTTCAAGTCTTGGAGACACCTATACCCATTGCATAGTATTTAAGTTGCCCTATAATTTTGTGTTTCTATATATATGGAGATATATTTCAAAGTTTTGAAATTTGTGGGGGATTGTTGAGAAATATTATTAAAAAGAATTAAAATTTCAAAACTTTATTTTATGATTTTAATATTTTAATATTATTTCACAACGGCTAGTTAACGGTTACTTTATAACAGCTAATAGAAACATGTCCAAGACGAGAATGACATAAATGTAAAGAAGAAATAGAGTCAACAGGAGCAGCAATCTGCGGTGATGATGAAGGGGTGTGGAGATTGATGAGCTCAAACAGACGACCAACTTTACGGCCTATCCCAAGAGTCTGTCCATTCCTCGGATCCTGTACAACACAACCAGAACGAGAAAAAGTAACAGTGAGACCCAAATCACAGAGTTGACCCACATAAAGAAGGTTCAAGGTTAGTTTAGGAATGAGATATGTATCAGACAATGATAGTTGGGAATAAGAAACATGTCCTATATAACTTACATGCATATGAGACCCATCGGCATTGTGAATGATAGGGATATGAGAAGTAGATTGTTTAGTGGAGAAAATAGTAGGATCAGAGGTCATATGATTGCTACAGGCATAATAAAAAAACTAAGAAGAATTACTTGAGGGTGTAGCAGATAGGGCAGTAGAGAGGGAGGTACCAGAATGGGAGACAACCTGTTGGAGAAGAGATGTTAGATCAGCAACAGTGATAGGGGCCGTAGGATTCCGAGCAGAAGAATCCTCTGTGGCGGAAGCAACTGTAGAGTGGGAGGCTTGTCCTGAATGTCGGAATTAGTTGCCTCTAGAGCGGGTAAACTGTGGTTGGCTGTTAGGATTGGGATTGCGGGGACAGTCCCACTGATAGTGACCAGGTCCCTTCTTGCGACAGAACTTACAGATTCGAACTGGGCAATTAAGAAGACCATGTGTAATCATGGCAATATCGACAGGATTTCTGATTAGTGTCCCATGAGTCCCAAGATTTCTGACTAGAGTCCCATGAGTCCCGTCTGGGATGATGAGTAGTAAAGGCTGTATTAGCATATGGAGGTTTACCATCAGAGTCCCCTTCTGGTTTGTTGGGTAACGAGTACGGAGTCAGTGTAGGGAGACTGGTGAAGACCACGACGAATCTCGTCAGAGATAAGTTTGGAAATAGCACTGTCCAAACTAGGTAATGGTTCCTAATTAAACAACTGAGCACGAACAGGTTCAAACTCATCTCGAAGGGCCATGAGAAAATAAATCAAGCGATCTTCCTCCCTAATAGAGGCATAGAGTGTCGCATCTGCCGGAGTGGACCATGAATGAGGGATATTGTCTAGCTGATTCCAAATTTCATACATCTGAAAGGCAAAACTGTCAATAGATTGACTTAGAGCCTGATGCAAGCGATGGAGACTGATCAAGAGTTGATAACGGTGAGAGAGATCAGAAGTGAAATAGCAGTGTCTCAGAAAATCCCAAATCTCTTTGGCAGTCGCGAAGCGAGGAAATTGAGAATGAGTAAATGGATCATAGGTGCAGTGAAACCATGACATGATCTGACTATTTTTACCTAGCCAAGCTTCAAAGCGCTCAGAGAATTTGGACTCAGTCTCCATTTCATCTCGCACAGGTCGAACCGATTCTCCAAAAACATATTTCCAAAGGAGATGCCCTTTAAGGTAGAGTGACATAGCATGAGCCCAAATAAAGTAATTACGGCCATTGAGAGTTGTTAGAATGGGTTTAGAAATGTCTAAGTTGGCCATTGCTCTTGAAAGTATCAAAAGGAGGTTGAATTAGACAAAACGGACCTCAAAAACGGATTCAGGACGTCGAAAAATGCTGGGAAAGCTGCGGGAGCCAAATTGTAATTTCCAGAAAGTTGAGGGGCCAAACTGTAATTTCCTGAAAATTTGGGGCAGGACGGTAATTTTCCAGTAAGTTTGAGGAGCAAACTGTAATTTCAGAAACGGTCAAAGGTTGACCGGGTCCGATCAACGGTCAACGGGTCAAAATTCGGGTCGGGTAATCAGGTCTGGCCGGGTATAGTGGTGACGTGGCAGGGCTGACGTGGCGGCTGATATGGCGTATAGGGCTGACATGGCGAAGGGGTGAGGCTAGGGCTGATGTCAGCAACACGGAGAAGCTGCTGTGGCACGTGAGTGCGCGTGGAAGACGCCGATGAGAGTGGATCTGAAGCGCGCCGATTGAGGTGGCGTGTGATGGCTCGTTGGGCAGTATTTTGGGTTGATTCCGATGGGGTTTTGTAGATCGGAGAAAATAGAGTATTTTGAGTGATGGGTTTTGGTTATTGGAAGGTCAATATTTTTGCTGGGACAGGTTTAACGGTCTGACAGTGGCTGATTTGAGATCATGACGGCGGGGTTCGGCAGCGGAGCAGTGGTGGTAGGTGAGGTTCGACGGGGCAGTGGTGGTAGGAGAGATTTCCTAGGTATTCGGCTCTGATACCATGTAGAAAGTGAGAAAAGTATAAAAGAATGTGTTAACATAATCAATGTACAAAGTGAGCTTTATATAGGCAATAGACGCTATACGATATATAGAATGTATATGGTAACTATATACTGTAAATGGTATATATACATTAACAGTTACATTGCTAGCTTTACTTTCGCTATATCTTTTGATTTACTTTCAAACATTTCCCTTTTTTTTTTTTTTTTATCTTCATAGCTATGTTTGGTTTTCAAGAAAATTTAGGAAAAAAAATTAATTAATGAATCTTTGAAATTTTTTTTTCTTGGTGATGAAAGCAAATTTCAATCTGTTGAAATATACATCATCGCCTCTCTCTCCCTCTCTAGATCTTTCTTCTATCTTTTTTTAGTTCATCACCGCCTCTTAATCTATCTTTAGAATCTTCTCACCACCTCATTAGTTTAGAGAAATCTAGACAGATTGATTCTCTCCCTCTCCCTTGTATATATATCTCTCTCTCTCTAGAAATTTCTTATTACCGCCTTTAATGGAAGCTTCGGGAGAGTGCAAGACAATGCAACACCGACTTATAGAGTCGGTTCAGCAACTATAAAAAGGGCTCAAGCCCTCCCATTTGAATACACGTGAGGAACAAGCCTCAAAGCAAAGTGTGTGAGAGTGAGTGGGTGAAGTCAGCAAGAAGAGTGTGTGAGTTAGTTTTGTCTGCTAATGTGTGTACCCATTTAAGGTGTGAGTGAGTACTAGTGGGAGTGGGTCTTCCTAATGTATATATGAGTGTACTATTATAGTGTGTGAGTGTAAAGTATTCTTTGTAGTTGTGAGAGTTTCTATTAATAAAATTCAGTTTTGTTCGAGCATCCGCTGCACTCGAACTCAACAATTTGGTATCAAAGCGGGACGGTCAGGGACCGGTTTGTTGAGGCGCTTGTTTTTGGATTGCGTACAGTCTGGGACTGCAAAGCTTGCTGGTCTGGGACTAAGTTTGCGTTGTAGAGTTCGTGAGATAGCAAGGTACGATGGCGGATTTGGTTAACAACACAAGTGGGTTGGAGAAACTCAATGACCACAACTACGATTATTGGCGCTCATGCATGGAGTCATATCTCCAAGGGCAAGACTTATGGGAGATTGTTGGTGGTATTGAGACTACCATGCTAGAGGGTGCTGAAGCACTGTGCAAGTGGCGCATAAAGGCTGGAAAGCAATGTTCGTATTGAAGACAACCGTTCAGAAGGAGCTATTGGAGCATATTCGGGAGGCTGACAGCCCAAAAACAGTGTGGGATACACTAGCCAAGGTATTTTCTAAAACTAATGATACTCGACTTCAATTTTTAGAGAATGAGTTAGGATCGGTTGCTCAGGGACCAATGTCAATTAGTCAATACTTTATGAGAATGAAAACTCTCTGTCACGAGATCTCTCAACTCGATCCTGAGTCTAAAGTGACTGAGGCTCGAATGAGACGAATTATTACTAAAGGATTGAGACCCGAATACAATTCGTTTATGACGGCTATTAAAGGATGGCCGACTCAACCCTCTATTACGGAATTAGAGAGCCTATTAGCAAACCAAAAGACTCTAGCCAAACAAATGGCCGGAGTGTCATTAAAGACTTAAGAGGAAGAGGTGCTTTTCAGTAATAAGAGAAGAGATAGATCACAATGTAACGATACGAGTGCAAAGAAGGAAGTAGACAATATATCAGAGCGGCGGAATGGTAGGAGCTCTCAGACAGGGGGAGCTCAACGTGGCGCCAGCAATGTGGAAGGGCAACGATCCACATGTTACAAACGGCGTAGCAACGAATGCTACAATTGTGGCAAGAAGGGCCATTTTGCTAGGGACTGTTGGCTGAGGAAGAAATTAGCCAAAGGAAACTTGGTGACCTCCGGCAGTCATCAAGACAATAGTGAAGAAGAGTGGGACTTCAAAGCATCTTTTGTGATGCTTAAGACCACTGAAGAATACGAGTCGGAGGGGGTAATATATTTCAACAAAAGAGAAGTGGAGGAACAATTTCTTGTAGTGATCGAGCCTACTGAGCAGTATGATTTAGATGAAGAGATAGACTTCGACAAAAGAGAAGTGGATGATCTATTTAGCAGTCCAGTTAAAGATGAAATAGTGGTAAGCTCTATTGTAACTAAGATTAAAGATTCAACAAAACCAAAGATGGTGGTGCTGGATTCCAAAGATGTAGAAGACGAGTTACAAAAGAAGTTGTTGGATCAAACACAAGAAGAAATTGAGCTACCGCTTAGAAGATATCCAAAGCTGAATCATGCAAGTGTTGCCACTGAAGAAGATGGCATAAGAGAACCGACGACGTTCGAGGAAGCGTCCCAGAGTGTTGAGTGACAAAAGGCGATGCAAGAAGAGATTCTGGCGCTGAATCAGAACCAAACTTGGGACTTAGTATCTAAGCCCGAGGATGTGAAGTCCATATCGTGTCGTTGGTCTACAAGGTAAAAACTCGTCCTGATGGATCGATAGAAAGATGCAAGGCTCGACTAGTTGCTCGAGGATTCTCACAACAATATGGACTGGACTATGATGAAACATTTAGTCCAGTAGCAAAACTAACAACAGTTCGAGTCCTGATGGCTCTTGCAGCTAGTAAGAATTGGAAGATTTGGCAGATGGACGTGAAAAATGCTTTCTTACACGGCGAAATAGATCGAGATATATACATGGAGCAGCAGGAAGGGATTGAAAATAAAGCTCTCCCGAAGTACGTTTGTAAATTAAGAAAAGCTCTCTACGGATTAAAGCAAGCACTGAGAGCATGGTACGGTAAGATAGCAGAATTCCTAGTCCAAGGAGGTTACTCTGTCGCACCTGCTGATTTAAGCTTGTTTGTCAAGATCCACGGAGGTAAAACAGCAGTAGTGCTAGTTTATGTGGATGATCTAATCATCACTGGGGATGATATAGAAGAGATCCGAAGGATAAGAGAGAACCTATCGGTACGATTTAAAATGAAAGAGCTCTGAGAACTGAAGCACTTTCTTGGCTTCGAGGTAGAACGAAGCAAAAAAGACTTATTCCTATGCCAACAGAAGTATGCAAGAAATCTTTTGGAGAAGTACGGAATGCTCGAATGTAAGCCAGTTTATACGCCTA
This sequence comes from Hamamelis virginiana, assembly GCA_017140935.1. NCBI lineage: Eukaryota > Viridiplantae > Streptophyta > Magnoliopsida > Saxifragales > Hamamelidaceae > Hamamelis > Hamamelis virginiana. The sequence goes on along the minus strand of JAESVK010056917.1, from coordinate 2,469 downwards.
TGGAAGTTAATCCCATGTTATATTCTAAGGAAGGCAAAGAATTAGAGGATGCAACGATGTATCGACAATTAGTGGGTAGTCTAATCTACCTTACTCTTACACGGCCTAACATTGCATATGCAGTAGGAGTTGCGAGTCGATTTATGCAGAAGCCAAAGAAACCTCACCTAGAAGTAGTTTGACGAATACTAAGGTATGTTCGGGCTTCTGTACAAGAAAGATGGAGAGTGTAAGGTGGTTGGATAATGTGATGCTGACTATGCCGGTGATCATGACACACGCCGATCAACTACTGGGCATGTATTCAATCTTGGCTCGGAGGCAATCTCTTGGTGTAGCAAGAGACAACCAACAGTATCTCTATCAACTACTGAGGCTGAGTATAGAGCATCGGCAATGGGAGCTCAAGAGAGCACATGGCTAATGCAACTAATGAAGAATTTGCATCAGCCAGCTGACTACCATGCAGGTAACTCTACATTGCGATAATCAGTCAGCTATACATTTAGCTGAGAACCCAGTGTTTCATGCAAGGACTAAGCATGTGGAGGTTCAATATCACTTCATACGAGAGAATGTCCTTCGAGGATAAATAAAGATGGAAGCTATTTAAACAAGTGATCAAGTGGCAGACATGTTCACTAAAGGACTTAGTGCTACAAAGTTTGCCGAATTTCGAAATCATCTTGGAATGATTAGTCGAATCGAGTTAAAGAGAAGGGTCGGTGTTGAGGGGGAGTGTTGAAATATGCATCACCGCCTCTCTCTCCCTCTCTAGATCTTTCTTCTATCTTCTTTTAGTTCATCACCGCTTCTTAATCTCTCTTTAGAATCTTCTCACCACCTCATTAGTCTAGAGAAATCTAGACAGATTGCTTCTCTCCCTCTCCCTTGTATATATATCTCTCTCTCTAGAAATTTCTTATTACCGCCTTTAATGGAAGTTTCGGGAGAGTGCAAGACAATGCAATTAATACCGACTTATAGAGTCGGTTCAGCAACTATAAAAAGGGCTCAAGCCCTCCCATTTGAATACATGTGAGGAACAAGCCTCAAAACAAAGTGTGTGAGAGTGAGTGGGTGAAGTCAGTGTGTGAGTTAGTCTTGTGTGCTAGTGTGTGTACCCATTTAAGGTGTGAGTGAGTACTAGTGGGAGTGGGTCTTCCTAATGTATATATGAGTGTACTATTGTAGTGTGTGAGTGTAAAGTATTCTTTGTAGTTGTGAGAGTTTTTATTAATAAAATTCAGTTTTGTTCGAGCATCCCCTGCGCGCGAACTCAACATATACATAGTAGAACTCCATTTTTTTGCCCTCGCTTTTGACCTGGCCGGCAGTCTTTTACATTCAAAATTTTAAAACTCTCTTCAAAAGGTTTATAACCAGGTAAAATATATGAACTCAAAAAGTCCGTATCAGAGAGAAGATGCAACTGTGGAAGATTATATATATATATATATATATATATATATATATATATATATATATATTCCCATCATCTTAATAATAAATAATGACATCTGCATCTGGACCAACTAGTTGGTTTCGCTGTGACATTTGCAAGTGCATGTGGAAGATTATATATATCTCTCCACGGCTCCACCCGTGTGCACGAAGGACTTTCAATAATAAAAACTTATCATATTGCACAGAAAGTAGATGGTGCCAACCGTAATGCCATAATTTCCATTATCATATGATATATGCATGTTGAAAATCATATGGGTGATGACGTGGTGTATGCTCACCACATATATAAGACTTATTCGGAAGATTATGGGAGAGAGATGCTCTGCATTAATTATTGTTATACAGGATAGATAGAAAGGTGGAAAGAAAATCAAGAATATTAGAGAGACAAGGAGGCCACACCCAAGGCAAAAGGTGTTAATATTTTTAGGGAAAATTATCGATTGACTCCTGCATTATCATGAAAAAATATTTTGTATTTTTGAATTATCAATTGTGATACATTGACCCCATGTAGATAGTATCGATTTGCGACATATTACACCCTTCCATCAGCTAACTGGACATCCGTTTAATAGACAAAATGTCAAGTGCGTTCAAGTGAAGGTATTTTCCTACCAACATGAAATGAAGTTATGAATGCACGCGCTTTTCTTTCTGTCAAACAGATGTCCGATTAGTTGATGAAATGGTGTAATCTGCCGTATATTGATAGTACAGGAGTTAACGTGTTACAATTGATAGTTCAGGTGCAAAGTGTTTTTCGATGATAGGTCAACCCATAATTTTGCTATATTTTTATTTGTAATTGATCGATTCTTATTTAAGGGAGTATCTGGGAGAGAAGAGGAGAAGGGAAGAAAGAAGAAAAGAAAGGAGAAAAGAAAAGAGTAGAGAGAAAAGTTCAAGCATCAAGTGAGGAATTGAAATAGTGTGATTGTGTGGAGTGAGGTGTGAATTACTTGATTATTTCAATAGTAGAATTACTCCCTATGGACG
>JAESVK010056914.1:0-29334 GCA_017140935.1 Hamamelis virginiana | reverse complement strand
TTCATCCCCTAATGTCACAGTTAAGATAATAGGTATGGTTTTAGTCAACCCCTATCTTAACAACTTGATATCTGTCCCACAAAATATAATCTCAATAAGGCAAACGCAGTGAAACACTTTTCACTGTTTACCTATCACTCTGGCCAGAGGTTCCCTTTGAGAATTATCTTTGTGAACTTATCCTGACATTCTCTCTCATATAACTGAGAGTGATGATCCCTTATTGCACACTCATCCATCTTCATGCATAACTCACTAAAGCCAATGAGCACCGATTACAACCTTATGGATAAGGCTGTACAAGATACTATCAAACTCTAGCAACCTATGCATAAGACAGCTATGGTGTCTCAGGTCTAAGGACTACCAAATAAGTGGACATAACACTAGAATATTCCTTTGATAGAACTACCATAGGAACATTCTTTGCAGATCATGTTCGGTGTACATATTCTCTAATATGCACCCACAGATTAACCTAAGTGTCACTACACTGATAGGAAAGACTACCTATCCTCCATATGAGTTGGTTTAAATCTGTGCTACTCTTCATACTGTTAATTAAATATCCACTTTAATAAACCTTTGAGTAGGAACCCTTTTAGAATAGATGTATATGAGAAATATCAGTCTCTCTATCTCAACACTTTGAGATGCATATTTCTCTTATCATTTATTCATGGACCTTATCATATATGTTAGAACATATTAGATAAGTTATACCTTCCATATATTGATATAATATGAAACTTAATATACCCTTTAGGATTGGTTTTAGGGCATACTTCTAACAGCAGAAAGTCGAGTGAACATCGAGCTAGCTCTGTCTTGGAAAGGATCAAAGTGTTGATGCCTTTAACATTGAAGCTTTATTGTTTACTAGTTTATTTAAGAATTTTAAAGAATTCTTTTAATTTTTGTCGGATGTAATAATTACTTCGTTTGAAGTTTTTGGTTTTTGAATATTTCATTTGAAACAGTTTATCTTAAATATTGGATATTTTAGATCTATTCTGGCAATTATCTTAAAGTTCTTAAATTCTTTATAAATTCTATGAATAAATATGATAGTGTGTATGGAGATTAAAGGGATAATACATAAGATGTATAAACCCTGACTTTTAGTTTATACTTCATATGTAATAAATATTTGAAACGTTCAAATGATTAATATGAAGTAAAACTAAAAGATAAATATTAAGAATATTTGGATGAATCTCAATAAGACCTTAAAAATGTCAAACGATAGAGTTTAAAGATTATTTGATAATGTGGGATATTTCAAATAAACTTTAAAAGTGAGTTTTCTCAAATAAATAGTTATTAGAAAACATGATTTCCACATTGAAAAACTATACCTTTATAAAACATCAAAGAGAATTTTATGTAATTAAAGGGTTTAATACATAAAGTATCTTGTTTTTAAAAGGGACTAGTGGGAGCAGGAAAGTCATCAATTATTTTCTTTATAAGTATATACTTTAAATACTAACGTAGTATTGAGAATTCCATAATCGTTATAGGAATTCAAATCTCTTCAAAATTGGTTTTGGAAAGAATTTTATATGAGCTAGATATTTGGGAATATGAGACTCATATAATACTAAAAATATGTACTCACATCAATATCACAAAATTGCTGCAAACAGTTGTTAGCAGATATTGATAATTGATTCAGAATAGTGATTCAGAATAGAAACAAGTATATTCTTAAAGTGAGTTTAAGAATGAGATACTTGTATATAAAGAAATTATAAAATTAAGCCATTTACAGATTGCCTAAAAGAATGTCTAGTTTACATTATTTTCTTTTGAAAACATAGGTCTCATTTACTAGGACATCAGAGTTGGCAGCGAATTTTAGTTTGAATACTATTATTGAAAATAATTATATACAAAAAGGGGTTTTTGCATAAATCTACTTTGCCTTAACACCTGTATGTGTTAGAAGCCTTGTCTTACGAAGACTAGTATACGATACTATGGTGATTGGCTTTAATGCAAGTGGGAGATTGTTAGAAGTATGCCCTAAAACCAATCCTAAAGGGTATATTAATTTCATATTATAAATAATTGGAAGGTATAACTTATCTTATATATATATATATATATATATGATAAGGTCCATGAATAAATGATAGGAGAAATATGCATCTCAAGGTGTTGAAATAGAGAGACTGATATTTCTCATACACATTTATTCTAAAAAGAGTTCCTACTCAAAGGTTTATTAAAGTGGATATTTAATTAACCATTTAAAGAGTAGCACAGATTTAAACTAACTCTTATGGAGGATAGGTAGTCTTTCCTATCAGTGTAGTGACACTTAGGTTAATCTGTGGGTGCATATTAGAGAATATGTACGTTGAACATGATCAACAAAGAATATTCCTACGGTAGTTCTGTCAAAGGGATATTCTAGTGTTACGTCTATTTATTTGGTAGTCCTTAAACCTGAGACACCATAGCTGTCTTATGCATAGGTTGCTAGAGTTTGATAGTATCTTGTACAACCTTATCCATAAGGTTGTAATCGGTGTTTATTGGCTCTAATGAGTTATGCATGAAGATGGATGAGTGTGCAATAAGGAATCATCACTCTCAATTGATGAGAGAGAATGTCAGGATTAGTTCACAAAGATAATTCTCAAAGGAAACCTCTGGCCAGAGTGATAGGTAAACAGTGAAAAGAGTTTCACTGCGATTACCTTATTGAGATTATATTTTGTGGGACATATTGTTAAGATAGGGTTTGACTAACACCATACCTATTATCTTAACTGTGACATTAGGGGATGAAGGATTAAGTAACATGAAGGGTTCACATAGTTCTGCTATTCACCTAAACCTAGGGTACGTCATGATATGTTGCTAGATGTCACTCATGACTAGTGAAAGCCTATTGATAAAGTGTTATCAATGAGAGCAAAATTAGAATCGTTCCAATTGAACCTTAAAATAGAATATTTCTATTTTAGGAGACATAGAGATGTCCCTGTCCACTGCTAGGTTAGGGTGAATCCAATGGGTCACACACAAACAAGAACATAAGAGAGTCTCTTGAATTAAAAGAGTGGGGAATTTCTTAATTAATAATTTAATATAAGCCTTATTATTAATGGTTAATAATTAAGGAGTTTAATTTTAGTTAGAAATGAATATTAATAGAAACCCTAGTGGTTCTCTATAAATATAAGGTGATGGTCAATGCTAGCACAAGGTAACCATTCATCAAGTTAGTAGGAGGCACACAAAGAGAGTGAGAGAAACCCTAGGACCGAATTACCCTAGCTCTCCCACCCTAGCCGTGAGCTCCCTCCCCCTCTCTAAGCTTGTTTCTTCATAGTTTGAGAAGTGCAAGGAGTTCTTGAGGTCTTGTGTTCTTATGGACTGCATTGGAGGCTTCATACGTTTGGAGCTCGAAGAAAACTACATCGAAAGGCACATTCAAGTAAGGTTTATTTATGTTGTTAAATATTATATCTTGTATGTTTAAATATATGGTTCCATGCTTGAAAGAATCCTAGAAGGATTTTGATGAATGGATTCAAAAATTTTAATGTTAATCTTGTCTTCTGCTGCGAATCCTCCTTGTTCATCGACATCCTTTCATAAAGTGTACTTACTTGATTTGCCTTTCGATTTGTGATTGACGAACTCGAACTTCAAACGTATGAAGTCTCCAATGGTATCCACACGGGCGTAAAATTTCTCGAACCTTCTTGTCCTTTACAACCCTTGAGAGAGGAGCAAGCTTGGAGAGGGAGAGAGAAGAGTGTCGGCTAGAGAGAGAGAGCCCTAGGATGAGTGATGCACACGGCCCTAGGATTCCCCTTTCTTTCTTTTATAAACTCTCTCTTTTGGAGTGTTTGGTTACTTGCATGACCATCCATCCATATTTTGAATAACACTATCCTTAGTTATGTTTTGACCCTAACCTTATTAATAATTAATAATTAAGGTCAAATACATTTCAATTAATGTGTTCCCCTCCCACAAGTTCAAGAAACTCACTTACACCCTACTGTGTGTGACCCTTTGGATTCATCCCAACCTAACAGTGAATAGGGACATCTCCATGTCTCCTAAAATAGAAAATTTCTATTTTAAGGTTCAATTGAAACTATTCCAATTGTGCCCTCATTAATAACACTTATCAATAGGCTTCCACTGGTCATGAGTGACGTCTAGCAATGTCTCATGACGTGCCCTAAGTTTGGGTGAAATAGCAGAACTATATGAACCCTTCTTGTTACTTAATCCTTCATCCCCTAATGTCATAGTTAAGATATTCAGGGTATGGATATAAGTCAAAACCCTATCTCAACATATTGTCATATGTTTTTCCAAATATAATCTCAATAAGATGAACGCTATAAAACACTTTCATAGTTCATCTATCACTCTGGCCAGAGATTCACATTGAGAGTTATCTTTGAGAACTGACCCTGACATTCTCTCTCATAACAATGAGAGTGATGATTCCTTATTGACCACTCATATATCTTCATGCAAGACTTATTAGAGCCAATAAGTGCCGACTACAACCTTAGGGTAAAGCTATATAAGACACTATCAAACCCTAACAATTCAGGCATAAAACATCCATGGTGTCTCAGGTCTTAGGATTACCAAGTAAATGGACGTAACATAAGAATATTCCTTTGACTTAATCTCCATAAGAATATTATAGCAGATCAAGTTCAGTGTACATATTCTTTATTATGCACCCACAGATTAACCTAAGTGTCACTACACTGATAGGAAAGACTACCCATCCTTACATTGGAGTCAGTTTAAATTTGTGCTACTTTTATCGGTTTAATAAATGTCCTCTTTAATAAACCTATGAGCAGGAACTCTTTTAAAATAAATGTGTATGAGAAATATGAGTCTCCATATCTCAACAACTTGAGATACATATTTCTCTTATCATTTAATCATGGACATTATCGTATATATAATTGAATATATAAACGACAAGTAATACCTTCTTATCATAATATGAAGTAGATATGCTCTTCAGGATTGGTTTTAGGGCATACCTTTAACAGGTAGTCCTTAGACCTGAGACACCATATCTGTCTTTTGCACGAGTTATTAGGGTTTGATAGTTTCTCGTACAGCCTTAACCATAAGGATGTAATCGGTACTCATTGGCTCTAATAAGTGTGCAATAATGAATCATCACTCTCACTTTGATGAGAGAGAATGTCAGGGTTAGTTCACAAAGATGACTCTAAATTTGAATCTCTTACTAGAGTGATATGTGAACTGTGAAAGTATTTCATCGGGTTCATCTTATTGAGATTATACTTTGTAGAACATATAACAAGAAGTTAAGATAAGGGTTTTGACTTATAACCATACCCTGATTATCTTAACAGTGACATTAGTAGATGAAGGATTAAGTAACATGAAGGGTTCATATAGTTCTGTTATTCACCCACACCTAGGGTACGTTATGATATGTTACTAAATGTCACTCATGACTAGTGAAGGCCTAATGGTAAGTGTTATCATTGAGGGCAAAATTGGAATTGTTCCAATTGAACCATAAATAGAAAGTTTCTATTTTGAGAACATGAGATGTCCCAGTCCACTACTAGGTTGGGGTGAACCCAATGAGTCACACACACAAAGGGCATAAGTGAATATCTTGAATTAAAGAGAGATGGGGAATATTATAATTTATAATTAGCATGGTCTTTATTATTAAGAGTTAAAAATTAAAGAGCTAATTAATTAATAAGAATAGTATTAATTAAAAACCCTAGAGGTTCTCTATAAATAGATGATGAAGGGTCATAACTAGTAATCAAGCCACCTATCTGAAAGGAATCGTTCGAAATACATGGAATCGCAGTGGAAGACAAAATAAAATTTTTTTATAAAGATGATTCCATCATCGAATATCCTAACCATGATCGTACAAGCATAGGGACATATGATTTACATAAAAGCATATATATTTATCAAACATAAATAAATCTTACTTGATACGCCTTTCGATTTGCAATTGTTGATCTCAAACTTCAAACGGATGAAGTCTCCAACGAAGTCCACATGAACACAAAACCGCTTGAATCCTTGAAGCTTCTCAACAATGGAAGAATCAAGCTTGAGAGAGGGAGATAAACTTTTTCTCTAAAGTGAGGATGGAGGCTTAGTGCTAGCATGTCACAAGCTGCACACTCTCTCTCTCCCACTATGATTTTCGGCCACATGGGTTTGGAACCCTAGTGTGCCTTATTTATTTTATGTTTTCTTGATCTTATGTTCTTCATATGTTTTATAAGGTGTTTATAAAGTTTTCAAAATAAATTTTATTGTTTTTGAAAATCAAAATTGAAGAACATAAAGATTTGATGAAAAGTGTTTTTATGAAACAATTTTAGTGTTCTTGAGAGATTGTGAAATTCATGTGATGAGTTATTGTTTTTAATTGCTTAAAAACATTTAGGGATGCTGCTAGATGATATATAAATATGTTAAAAACGTTTTAGCATGTTTGTATATTGAAAGGATTAATTTTGAAATCGTTTTGAAATTAAAATTGGGTTGCTGTTTTTCTGGGCAGCAATCATGAAGCTTTTGTAAAATCCATGGAAAATAGTTTCTGGAATTTTTGAAGCTTGCCACCCATTGACTTCATTAATATAAGGTCTTAACAAAGTCTAGGAAGAGTTCCCATGATTTTTAATGACCTAGAATAGTCACATTAGATTTTTTGTGAATAAGAGTCAATTCTGGAAAATCTGACTCTCTGTCACAAAATGTCTCTAATTGATACCAAACGTTGGAATCAAGTCTTGAAACCCCTGCCATTGATTAGAGGACTGAAAAACCTAGTGAATTGAAGTGTTTCCATGACTTATTTCACTTTAGGTTATACCCAATAAATGCATTTGTGCACAAATTCCAGATTCTGCCATGGTTTGGAGTTAGTGTCACAAAGTGCATTAAAGTGATACCAAACGTTGGAATCACTAAATGAGACCTATGCCATTTGAAAGAGGACTGAAAATCCTTGTGAAATAGAGTATTCTCACATTTTAAAAGTTTGTTTTAATATAGGAAAGTTTAGTCCCAAAACAGTAGCTGAATTCATAATTTTGTGAAAAACTGGGTTTATGTCTTTTCAAGAAATTTTGGTTTTGAGTTATTATTTAATTCCTTCCATATAGGTTAATGTTGATTAATCTATAATGCATATTAAAGTGTTAAATGCATGATAGGAATTATTAGATTAATTTCTCAAATTAAATTCTATTTATTTAAAACCCTAATTGAGTTAATTGGGAGTTTTACTTAAGAAAAGACACTTTTACATTCATATGAGATATAATGGTTTTATTTTAAATGAGATTTAAAAGATTGTTATTATTGTTATGAGATAATAATAATAACAATATTGACTTTAATTAATTAAATGCCATTGCCATCATTGCCTTTCTTTTATTGTTGTTTTTATTTATGCAATGAGTTTGTATAAATATGAATGGATAATTATGGACTTAAGACCAATTAAATGAGATGTGATTGGCTGCATTAGATGTGTTTGGCTTATTTTAAGGGTTGTATTTAAAGTTGTTTAAATTTAAGTGATGTAATTAATTTGGGGCTTGCATGCCTCTTTCCCTCTCAATCCCTATGTATCCCCTATCTCCTTAATCCCCTTCTTTCTTTTATTTTAAATGTAATATTGGATACATGGTGGAGCATGGTAGACTTGAGGTACGTGGTGGAGTTTTGTACGAGAGGAAAAGGCAAGTACTTGAGAAGGACTTGGCGAGGACTTCAAGACTTTTCGAAAATCTTTTAGTCTTGATGTAATAGTTACATAGTTTTAATTACGATCACCTAACCCTCATTATAGACCTAGGGTTCATCTTTTTGGCTCAAAGAATGAACTCACCCTAAAATCCATAATTAATCCAAGGCCCATTAATATATGAGATGTATGCTTGGTAGGGGGCCTTGACCTAATTTATTATATGTTCAAGATGAATCCACCATAGCCTCTAGAAGGACAGTGGGAGGATAATCGAGAACTAATAATAAAGTTTGGTCTAAACATTATATGTATGTTTGATATATATATGATGCATGAGATGTATGTTTATTTTAAATGAGACCCCTTTTACAAAACCCCTTTTAATTCAAAATTAAGTTGTAAGGAAGAGGCCTTGGGCTTTATCCTAGCCTCCCATCATTACATGATAGGTGGATTCTTAAGGTGGATGTGTTTGGCTGCAGATATGCGGGAACATGTTCATCCTGAGGGTTCATACTGTCTTGTTTTAATATTGGATATCATAAGGTGCGATGGGTGTGACTTAAATAAAGAGTACTATCCAAGAACCTATTATGTGAGGATACTACGATTTAGAGGCTAAAGGATGATTGGAATTTGCTTTAAGAAGCATTAGGATAAGAGTTATCCACTCATTAAGGGTTAGTATCCAAGAACCTATTATGTGAGGATTACTAATTTTTAATGGGACCCCAATCCCTACTAGGGAAATTCAGATGATGAAATTCCCGAGTCTCATCTAAGGGAGTATGAGATTTGAATAAAATAGTGGGAGGTACCATAAGACTTAGAAACCAATATGTATTTATGTTTTGAATAATATGAAATTTACTGTTATTATTTTCTGTTGTAGATGGCTCCACTAAACCCCTTATCTAGAATCCTTGATGACAACCGTTTGACTGGTCCTGATTCCCAAGAATGGTTAAATAATTTAAAAGTTATCTTAACCGCCGCAGATACGATAAAAAATGTCATTAGTACCCCGTGTCCCAATACCTTGTCGGATAAAGCTATTGAGGAAGAGATAAAGGGTGATGTGCACTTTGAGAGTACACGATCAATCCTATCATATCTGATTTGTATAGCTCACAAATGGAATTGTAAGGTACAATGCTATAGGTGAACTTTATTCCTGTAAGATGATAGAAGGATCATCCGTTCATGAGCATTGCCTCAAGATGATCCAAAATATCAACTCCTTAAACAATCTAGGTGTTATTATAACATCTAAGATGGGTATTGACATACTGCTTCATTCCCTGTCTGCAAGTTACAAACCGTTCATCATTAATTTTCACATGTCTGATGTGAATTTAAATTTGTCTTTGACTGATTTGATAAACAAGTTAGTAACTGTTGAGGATACCTTGAAAGAGGAATCCAAAGGGAATGTATTGACTATTAATGGAGTTTCAACTTCTAATACTGAGCCTAAAGGCAAGGGAAAGAAGAAGAAATCCAATAATAACTCAAAAGGAGGAATGAAGATGAAAAAGTATAAAGGAAAGGGTTTCCACTGCGGCAGAATTCGTTACTGGAAATGGAATAGCAAGCAGTACCAGGCTTCATTGAAGAATGGTTCTTCTGATGGTACGTCTTGTATTTGATTTACTAATTGAGAATTAGTATTATTTTGCTTTATGGTATGAGATACCTAACTATGTTTTTTTCTTATACAATGCGATTGTATGTAGGAGACAAGGGGAAGCAAAAGGTCGAGTAGATATTTAGCTTTCAGTGTTTTGGAAAGGATCAAGAGTTGCTGCCTTCAACACTATAGCTCAATTCTTGACTAGTTTATTTAGGATTTGATGAACTTTTATTTATTGCCAGTTTGTAATAAATACTTCTTTAGAAGTTTTTTATTTAGTTTTGAATATTTCGATTATTTAAAACAGTTTATTTATAATATTGATTATTTGGATAATTTCTGGCAATTAATTTTAAAGTTCTAAATTCTTCATGAATGCTATTAAATATATATATATGATTCAAACTTGTAGGGTTATATTAATAAATGAATCTTGACACTTTGTTTGAATTCATTAATTAATATAATTCAATCATCTTATTTATAAGGAGATTAAAAGGATAATACATGAGATGTATAAACCTTACATTTAGTTTGAAATACTTCATATCTATTTTGAATACTTGAAAGTGTTCAAAGGATTCAAAACTATGAATATTTGAAGAGTTCAAATTATTCATTTGAAGTAAAGCTAAAAAGAAAATATTGAGAATATTTTAGTTGAATCATTTATATAAAGAAGACCTTAAATATGTTATACATTGTAGTTTAAAGATTTATTTTAAATATGAGATAATTTAAATAAACCTTGAAAGTTATGCTTTCTTTAATAAAGAGTTATTAGAAAGCAATGTTTCCATAATGGTTGAGAACCATTCCTTTATGAAACATTATAAGGGATTTTATATTATTAAAGAGTTTAATAAATAAATACCTTGTTTCAAAAAGGACTAGTGGGAGCAATAAAGTCATCATTCATTCTCACCTTCCTTTATTTAAGTACATACTTTAAATACTAAGTGTAGTATCATGAATTCCATAAAAGTTATAGGAGTTCTGATCTCTCAAAAAATGTTGATTTTATGAGGGATTATATATGAGTTTAATATTTGAGAAATATGGAATCTCATAAAAGATTATGTACTTAATATCATTAATGCTACAAAAGTTGTTGGCAGATATTGGAATTATTCAGAATAATGATTCTGGATAAAAGTGAGTATATTCTTAAGTTAGTTAAGATTGTGATACTTACATGAATAAAGGAATCTAAAAGGATGCCATTTACAAGTTGCCTAAAAGAGTGCCTAGTACATACTGTTCTCTACCAAGAACATAGGTCTCATTTACTGGACATCAGAGTTGGCAGCAGAATTATAGTTTAATTACTATTATTGAAAATAATAAAGATGCAAAGTTTATTTGCATAGGATCTCCATTGCCATAACATCTATGGGAGTTATAAAGCCTTGTCTTTCGAAGACTAGTATAAGATACTATGGTGATTGGCTTTAGTGCAAGTGGGAGCTTGTTAGAGATATGCCCTAAAACCAATCCTAAAGTGCATATCTATTTCATATTAAGATAAGAAGGTATTACTTATCGTCTACATATTCAATTATATGTAAGATAATGTCCATGAATAAATGATAAGAGAAATATGTATCTCAAGTTTGTTGAGATATGAAGACTCATATTTCTCATACACATTTATTACAAAAGAGTTCCTGCTCATAGGTTTATTAAAGAGGACATTTATTAAACCGACAAGAGTAGCACAGATTTAAACTAACTCCAATGGGAGGATAGGTAGTCTTTCCTATCAGTGTAGTGACACTTAGGTTAATCTGTGGGTGCATATTAGAGAATATGTACACTGAACATGATCTACTAGAATATTCCTATGGATATTAAGTTAAAGGAATATTCTTATGTTACGTCCATTTGGTAATCCTAAGACCTGAGACACCATGGATGTCTTATGCCTGAGTTGTTCGGGTTTGATAGTGTTTTATACAGCCTTGATCTTAAGGTTGTAGTCGGCACTCATTGGCTCTAATAGGTCTTGCATGAAGGCATATGAGTGGTCAATAAGGAATCATCACTCTCAATATTATGAGAGAGAATGTCAGGGTCAGTTCTCAAATATAACTCTCAATGTGAATCTCTGGCCAGAGTAATAGATGAAATATGAAAGGGTTTCATAGGGTTCATCTTATTGAGATTATAATTTGAAGAACATATGACAAGAAAGTTAAGATAGGGTTTTGACTTATATCCATACCCTAAATATCTTAACTGTGACATTAGGGGATGAAGGATTAAGTAACAAGAAGGTTTCACATAGTTCTGCTATTCACCCAAACCTAGGGCATGTCATGAAACATTGCTAGACGTCACTCATGACCAGTGAAAGCCTATTGATAAGTGTTATCAATGAGGGCATAATTGGAATAGTTTCAATTAAACCTTTAAATAGAAAGTTTCTATTTTAGGAGACATGGAGATGTCCCTAGTCACTGCTAGGTTGGGGTAAACCCAATGGGTCACACACAAACAAAGAACATAAGAGAGTCTCTTGAATTAAAGAGAGAAGGGAATTTCCTAAAACTAATTCTATTTCCAGTAATAACCTTATATATTATTTGTAAATATATATAAGGAATTAAGTTATATATTAATTAGTAATATATAAAAGGAATTAAGTTACTTTTGGAAATATGTATTAAATAGAAACCCTAGGGGTTTTCTATAAATACTAGAGCTTGTGACATGCTAGCACTAAACCTCCATCCTCACTTTAGAGAAAACGTTTCTCTCCCTCTCTCAAGCTTGATTCTTCCATTGTTGAGAAGCTTCAAGGATTCAAGCGGTTTTGTGTTCATGTGGACTTCGTTGGAGACTTCATCCGTTTGAAGTTTGAGATCAACAATTGCAAATCGAAAGGCGTGTCAAGTAAGATTTATTTATGTTTGATAAATATATATGCTTGTTTTGTAAATCATATGTCCCTATATTTGTACGATCATGGTTAGGATATTCGATGATGGAATCATCTTTATAAAAAATTTTATTTTGTCTTCCGCTGCGATTCCTTGTATTTCGAACGATTCCTTTCAGAAGTAGTGAAGCATATGAACGCTGGATTTCTCCAAGTAGTGGAATAACCCGAGTGGTTAGCTAACATTGTGCCAGTACCTAAGAAGGATGGGAAGGTTAGAATGTGCATAGACTTCGGGGATTTATACAAGGCGTGCCCTAAAGATGATTTTCCGTTGCCACACATAGATATCCTGGAAGATAGTACCGACGGTCATGCTCTGTTATCCTTTATGGACGGGTTCTCAGGTTATAATCAGATAAAGATGGCCCCTCTAGATATGGAGAAAACCTCCTTCATCACTCAATGGGGGTCCTTCTGTTATCGAGTTATGCCCTTTGGCCTAAAGAACGCTGGTTCTACCTATCAGAGAATGGCAACCACCTTATTACATGATATGATTCACAAGGAAGTAGAGGTGTATGTGGATGATATGATTGTAAAGTAAGGATCGAGAAGGGCATTTTGAGGCTCTAGGCAAGTTCCTTCAAAGAATTAAGCAATTTAACCTGAGATTGAATCCTCAAAAGTGCGCCTTTGGAGTAACTACGGGGAAGTTGTTAGGATTTATGATCACTCAGAAAGGAATAGAGGTCGACCCAGGGAAGATCAAAGCCATCACGGAGATGCAGCCGCCAAAAACAGAAAAAGAGATTCGAGGATTCTTAGGCAAAGTTCAGTTTATTAGTCGATTTATAGCACAACTGACCATGATTTGTGAGCCCATCTTCAAGCTTCTTAGAAGGATGTGCCCACGAAGTGGAATGACGCGTGCCAAGAAGCCTTTGAAACCATTAAGAGATATTTGAGCAACCCACCAATATTAGTTCCCCCGCGGCAAGGTGAGCCTTTGCTGCTTTATTTAGCACTTACTGAAACTGCGATGGGAGCTATGTTAGCTCAGTATCTACCAGAATCCCGAAAAGATAATGCGGTGTACTATTTGAGTAAGAAGATGACTGACTGTGAGGTTAAATACGACGCATTAGAGAAGACATGTGTGGCATTGGTGTGGGTTACCCAAAAGCTTCGCCATTACATGCTGTCTTTTCAAGTGCAACTCATTAGTCGCATGGACCCCCTGAAGTATTTGTTGGAGAAGCCGGTGTTATCCTATAGGACAGCCCGTTGGTTATTGCTATTATCAGAGTTCGACATTCAATATGTGGTGTAGAAATCAGTGAAAGGGAGAGCAGTGGCAGAGTTTCTAGCAGAACATCCGTCGTCAGAAGAAAGACCGTTTGAGTACCAGTTTCCCGACGAAGAGATTCTAGAAGTAAGTAAAGAGCCTTGGAAAGTTTTCTTCGATGGGGCTTATAATAAGAGAGGATGTGGAATAGGCGTGTTGTTAGTCACACCGGAGAATAACTTAATACCATTATCTGTCAGGTTATCCTTTGATGCTACTAATAATATAGCCGAATATGAAGCATGTATCCTAGCATTGGAAGCTGCCTTGGAATTGGGTGTGAAAGAATTAAAAGTATATGGGGATTCCGCTTTGATCATATGTCAGACTAGAGGAGAGTGGAAGACTCGGGATAAGAAGTTGTTACCCTACCATGAGTACTTAGAGACTTTGGTGAAAGAATTCCGTCGAATTGACTTCTTTTATCTGTCTTGTGTTTAACACATATTTCACATGATTTATATAGTGTTTTTATTACTTTCATCATACATTTTGGATGCTTTATGTGTGGAATAGGTGCGTTTGACAGTTTGGTCTTGTTTCAGGACAATGGATGTCGAACGGTGAAATTCTCCCATCTTTTGTGTGCAAATGAGCTCCATCGTCTATCACTTCTCGCCGTTGCCAGTCGTTGACAAGTCAATCTTGCCTAGTCAAGGTGTTTGGTGAAAGCCCTTTTACCCTTGGAGGCGTTCGGAGGGTTGGTGAAGTGTCAAGCAAGCTTATAAACACATTTCAGCATTTCTGCAATTTTGTACCGGTACAGGCAATTTTGTACCGGTACAAAATGTCACTTTGAAGGCAGTGTGTTTTTGTACCGGTACAGGTAATTTTGTACCGGTACAAAAGGTCGGGATTTCAGCATTTTGTTCGTAAATTGTCTATTTTTGTGAGGGCACTCTTGTCTTTGGCCCCCATTCGTGTAAGTGGTATAAATACCCTCTTTCTCAGCTGAAAGAGGGACAACACTTAGTTTCTCTTAGGTTATTTAGTTTAGCTTAGGGTTTTCTCATATTTCTAGGGTTTCTTCATAGTTTAGGTTAGATTTCTGCTTGTTCTTGTTAAATCTCAGTTGTAATCTTTAGTTTGAATCTTTAAACTAGTTTCTTAGTAGTTGAACTTGGTTTCTTTGTCTTGTAATCTTTCAATAGAAGTTATTTCTCAATCTTTGTGCATTTACCATACTTGTCTTGCTTTTATTTCTCATAACCTAGCTTTAATGGAGTTCTAAACCTCCAAGGTAGGGTTCAAACGGTGGAAACTCATCACCAACAAAGGTAACAACACTCTCTCATCTCTTTGTGTTTAATGGAAAGGGTATGATGCTAAATACTCACTATTTCTTCTCTCAATGCTTAGGATGGCATCTTCTTGACAATGTGTGAACAAGTTGACCTTGGTACACATTGTGCTTGAACCTAAATGCATGCTAAGTGTTTGTAACATTGCTTAAGTGAGCATTTGGTATCATTCCCACATTCATACTTGTTTTAAAAGCTTTCAAAGTTGTATCATCCATCAAAGACCATTCTTCAATGGATCCTAGATGAGAACATTAATGAGAGATGCTTGTTACCTAGTTGTGGATGAGTAGAAACCCTAGAACCCTACCATTTGTCTCTTTTGTGTTAATTTCAATTGCAACCGGTTACCAAATCACACCAATCAACAAACCCCCATGATTTACTTTAAGTACACATTCGTTGGGTTTCAATACCTAAGGATCCTTCGTAGTCCCCACTCCCTGTGGAAATGACCTGTGGATTCCCATAGTTTTATTATGCTTGGCGATAAATTGAGTTCCTACGCTTGGGACGTAATTGAGCACACCGCAATTTGACAAGCATCTTGGTTAAAGAATAAGTTTGCAGATGCCTTAGCCACTCTAGCATTCATGGTAGATATCCCTAAAGATGAAGGTATAACTCCTCTCATTATTGAGTCCCGAGAAGAACCGGCTTATTGTTGTGTTATAAAAAAAGGAGAGCCGAATGATGGAAAGCCGTGGTACTATGACATCCAACAGTTTGTAGAAAAGGGGGAATATCCGAAAGAGGCATCATCCGTAGACAAAAAGACTATAAGAAGGTTAGCTAGTCAATATATTCTGTGTGAAGGGAAGCTGTACCGGAGATAACATGATGGAGTGCATCTGTTGTGCGTCAATGAACAAGAAGCTGAAAGAATAGTGTTGGAAGTACATGATGGGGATGGGGCTGGGGCTCCACATATGAATGGATACATGCTTGCCAAGAAGATCGTGAGACTAGGGTATTATTGGTCAACCATGGAGAGGGATTGCCATCTGCATGTCAAAAAGTGTCATAAATGTCAAGTGTTTGCAAGTGGAAAACATCAACCAACGATGCCACTCACTACCATGTCTTCACCATTGCCGTTTTCAACATGGGGCATCGACATCATTGGCAAGGTAACCCCCGCAGCATCAAATGGACACGAGTATATCCTGGTCGCCATAAGTTATTTCACCAAGTGGGTAGAAGCTGCATTCTACAAGACATTAAATGCCAAGCAAGTAGCAAGGTTCATACAGAATAATATCATCTACCGGTATGGAGTGCCCCATGAGTTCATCTCTGATAATGGACAACATTTTCGAAAAGAAACTATAGAAGTATAGTATCAAGCATCATCGCTCATCTCCCTATAGACCACAGACAAATAGGGCTGTTGAAGCAGCAAACAAGAATCTCAAGTCAATTCTGAAAAAGACCTCCGAGACTTATAATGACTGGCATGAGAAATTACCATTGGCACTGTGGGATATCGTATTTCTATTAGATCATCAACCGGGGCTACACCTTTTTCACTCATAAATGGAATGGAAGCAGTATTGCCTATAGAGTTAGAGGTCTCGTCATTAAGGATTGCCATGGAGAGTCAACTGGCTGAGGTAGAATGGGTCAGGAATCGGTATGAAGAGTTAGCTCTATTAGATGAAAGGCGATTGAGGGCACTGTATCACATTCAGGGGTATCAAAGAAGAATAACCAAGGCGTTTGGCAAAAAAGTGAAGTACAGGGGTTTGAAGAAAGGAGATCTAATACTAAAGGAAATCCGAGCACCGATCCATGACCCACGAGGAAAGTTCAAGCCCACATAGGTAGGCCCTCATCATCAGAGAAATACTATCTGGCGGAGCCGTGAAGATTGCAGACATTGACGGGAATGAATTCTCTCAACCTACTAATCTGGATCAATTAAAGAAGTACCACATATAAAAAAAATAAAAAATAAAAAAGAGCCCGCTAGGTAGAAAACCCGAAAGGGCTGCCTAGGCAAAAGTTAGGGTATTCAAATAAAAAATAATATAAAAAAAAATCAAGCTCGCTAAGTAGAAATCCTGAAAAGGCTGCTTAGACAAAAGTTAGAATAAATAAATAAAAAAGAAGTGGACTTCTTCAATTTGATTCATGAACTACGAAGACCTGATTCCCCAAATATCACAAAGAGTTAGAGAAAAATGACAAAGCATTGCATCAAGGACGGGGATACGTAGGCAGCCCATAAAGTTACTTTGGGTGCGGTCTATTTCTTGTAAGAACACCAAGAGTTTGGTTCATTTGTAATTATTAAGGGATATTTGTTGAGATTTTAATAAAATTGATATTTATTCATCCATAAAGGGTAAAACCTTTTGAAAGATTTATTACATGCCATATGTGTCCATATTTCCTAGTTTCTTCAAATCCTATATTGCTCAAAAAATAAGAAAATCTCTAATCTACTCTAAGTCCTTCTCGCTCTGCTGGCTTGGGCTTCATTCTCATTTCCCCTGTTTCTTTTAGTCGTCCTAACTCGTGACGCATCTGGTGGAAGTGATGAACCTGTCGACTGAGCTGTAACTCGAGAACCATAAACGAGGTTTCGAACCTTATCCTTCATAGCCTGTACCTTTGAACCCAAATCCTGTTTAAGTCAAGCCCGATACTCCCCATCAAGCCTAAAAGGCCCATTGCGATCCACTACCTGACTCAAACATAAGCCTGAAGCCTATTTCTTCATAGCCCAAGATACCAAAGAAGGAGTAGCTGCCTCTACCCCATGAACATGCCCTTTGATAGGGAGGTTTGTTTGAGCACGGCCCATCTGGCGAAGTACACGAGAAGCCCAGTAAAATGATGTATGCTTTAGGCCCATAAGCTTCACTTGACAACATCCCGAAGTGTGTAGTACATACTCTTCACCACAGTCCCATATAGCCACATGCCACTGAATATCTCTCCAAGTCAGAGAAGAAAAGAAGATGATCATGTCCTAAATTAAGCGACGCTCAAGAAACAAAAGCTTACGCAAACAATAGGTATGGGACAAGTGTTTGGGCCGATCAAGAGGAGTGATCAGCCTGAGTCTCTCAACCAACCACATCTGAAAAAGAATGGGGCTACCCCTAATGCAAGAAGCAGAGTTGTAGTGGAAGTGGTCAAGCCCATTTAAAGTTTCAGCTAGCACCAGAGGGATGATGTTATAAGACTTCGACAATGGTAGAATGAGTTCACATGTTTCAATGGGTATGGAAGGGGTTCCGTTCGAAACAAGGAAACAACCCACTATGCATAAGGCAAGTACGTACTGGGTAGGCCTATGAAGAGCTAGTGGTTTTCTCCCTTCCCTCAAGAAAAATGAAGCTAGCTTGAGAATATCAATGGAATTTTCATGAATATATGAAGAAGCTTCCATAGGCGAGAGGTCAAAGAGAGAAGAGAAGGTTTGGAAGTAACCTCGACGGATGGTAGGAAAGATAAAGGGACCATTAACAGAGACATTCATCAAGGCACAAAACTCTTCAAATAAAGGACATACCTCTTCACAATCGAAGCGAAACACATGAAGATCAGAGTCCCAGAAGTGGATCACAGAGTTGAGAAGCTTGTCTTCAAGCTTCACATAACAGAGAAAGAACCACGAAGTTAGGCCGAATCGTTTAAACACCTTCTTGTTTTCTGCCCTCATTCTTGCTACGAACAGGTTGATGATCAACTTGAGAGCTTCCATTGTGTTTAGTGTGATGAAAGTGAGCATAGAGGTGTGTTTTTATAGCTTTTTGGCAAAGAAATCGAGTTAGAGGCGAAATAAAACTCTCAAAACGTCAAAATAATCAAAAAATGGGAACCAGGGTCGATGACCATCCCCCAAAGGACGGCCAACCATCCCCTAGGGACGGCCAACCGTCCATGGAGGGATGTTCATCCATCCCTGATATCAAATTTTGCCTAATTTTGACTTTTTCGAGACTTTTTGACGCCCGGTTTGACTTTTAGTTAAATTTTCGTCAGTTTTGACCTATTTTTAGGTTAAAATTGAACCCAAAAAGCAATTAAAACATATTTGTATTCTTATTAGGATATAATTACATGCCAATTAGGGTTTTTAGTGCATACATAGAGAAAAGTTACATTGAAAACCCTAAGCAGGTCTCCTATAGGCCTAATAGTACAAAATTATCTCCGCCGGGATGATTTCCTCGTTCCCCGTGAACCCGATGCCTCGTGATCCCCTCTTGATCCATGGTACTCTTGTGAAGGCTGGCTCGAAGCCTACAAATCCAAAGATTAGGTAAGAGTGGTGAAGAATGAGATCACTAGTGATTGAAAGAGTAGAGAGAGAATTACCTGTGTGATCGGCCCAAACAAGGGAGGTTATTTCCTTATTTGTGATCAATATTTAAATTTATAAAACTACTCGTGCTTAGAACCTCAATTCGTTGAAAATATAGTTTTCGCACGGGTGTCGAACACAGGGACTAATGGCTGAGTTATGAGAAATTATTCTGATTCTGATTTTAGTTACCAAACAGATTCTTGATTTTGAAGAGTTGGTTGATTGTTTAAACTAGAGAGTATGAGAATATGATTAAATCAAATTAAAGGGAAAACCCCGAGTTTCGAATCCACTTTAGTTAGGGAATTATCATGCATGTGATTAATGCAAAGGCTTCGCAACCATTTATGATCGGCGATGATTTAAACTACAAGATTAAATCATCGATATTATATTACGCTTGTGTTCATATAGTTTATTCATCAGAATAAGGCATAACCTGTCAAGCAAAGCATGCACAGGTTATCCTAGTTAAGTATGAGCAAACTACTGAATACAAACGTATTCGATTAATACTATTGCACAACCAATATGAATATAATCACAGAGAACATTCATACTGAAAGATAAAAGATATATTAATGAACGGATTGCATAAAACGACAATCTCTCAAAGTTGTACAATTATCATAAACTCATTACAAAACCTGAACCCTTAATCAAAACATAATAAAACCACTAACCAAGCTTCATCTACACCCAAGGAGAAGAGTTTAGCTGCTCATGGTCGGGGCTGAATCGCCGGAGGTCTTCGTTCCTTCCATGCGCAGCCGAAATCCAAGTTGAATGGTATATGAGAGATGGTAGAGTTGTGAGAGAGAGAGATGAAGTCCTAGAGAGGCTAGGTTAATTCCTTGATACATAACAACTCCCAAAAGACAGCTTAAATACATCCCCACCAACTTACTAAATAAAAACTCTCCATAAATAACTCAAAAAGGCAGTGAAAATTCGCGGGCACGACTCCCGAGGACCCCCCTATCGATAGGCAAGGGATGCCCTATCGATAGGGATTCAAAATTTGAAAACCAGCATGCTGCCTATCGATAGGCTGGCTATCTGGCTATCGATAGGCAAGCCCTATTGATAGGCCATCGATAGCCCAGCTATTGATCAACTTAAATTCGCCCAGTTTGCTTCGTTTGTGATTCCAGAAGGTGCCCAGGTACTTCCTTGCATCTTTTTGAGTGTTTTTCCTTCCCTTTGACTCCACTTGTAGCTTCATCCGGGAACATTTGCAGAGAACCCACCTCAAAAGTGCTCGAATTACTGCTTTTATGAAGAATTCCTACACAACACGAGGAAAAACACTAAGTTCATGGTTTATAACTATTAAATATCAAAGTTCAAGTAAAATCAGGTAATAATAAGTCGAAAAGACTCAAAAAGTGTATTGATTGCAGAGCAATCACTGTGCAGCTATGTTCGCATTGTGTGCATCAAGATTCATACTTTGATGTTCCCTAGTCAATGATGCACTATATGCCAGCCACTCCTCAATGTATGATACAGGCACCTGAAAGGTAGAAAGATTCAAAATGTTAAGAGAGAAAGCCTCATATGACAAAGGGTGAAAGTATGATAATTACCGAAGTGTAAGAAGAATCAATGTGTGGATATTCATTATAAGGCACTCGAGTGATTGGTCGTTGAACAAAGCTACCATCCTCAATGACTTGCACCTGCCAAGGGACAGGTGGCAAAGAAGGAGCAGAGGATGAAGACTCGCTTTCACTAGGAGCTGCAGTAGCTGTAGGATGGGAGACATGTCCTCGGGTTCGACGACCCTGCTAAATAAAGAGATATGAAGAATAATGTATAGAAAAGAGGCAAGGCTGTCAAGAGAAAGTTTGATACCTCAGCAGGTGGAAATCCCGATACAAGTGGACGCATCAGATAGCGCTGACAGAATGTACGATAATCTTCATGCGGACGATGGAAAGCATCCGCAAATACACCAGCCATGGCGTCTGCTAAAGCATGGTCTGTCAATTTATCAGCATGTCTCATAGAAGAAGGAGGTGCATGAGGCACACAGGCAACTGAATAAGACCCACAAAGCTGGGTGCGTACTCTTTCCCCAAGGTACCAATACCTGCCAGAAGGCCCATCGAACAAGATTCTCTTATGTGACATCTCGATTACAGAATTAAGTCGAGTATGCATGGTACCCCTCCAATGAGGACAAGGTATATTAGAGAAAGTTTGAGCATTGAGAAAGGAAAACAGAAATGAAGATGTTTACCTTATTGGAACGCAATCCTGCAAGAAAGGCACGACTGTAAGCATAATCATGCCTATGGGCAATGGCATTCACCTGCCTATCTGGGGCATATCTAGCGAGAGTTGGCCAGGAAAAGTCATTAGCAATCAGTACGAGGCTATTCAAGTCGAGGTACTCATGAGCCCATACCTGCAGAATATGTGCATTGTTAGAAGATAAGTAAAGGGAAGTTTATGATATTTTCTAAAACTAAGTGAGTATACCTCCCAAACGAATCCCATGCCTCCAAAGTCAGTGTATACCCCTCGAGACCGACAGCACATGGTCCTGTACATGGTGGCCAAGGCAGCGCCACCCCAATCATACTGAGGAATAGTGTCAATGTCCTCCAAACTGGCAAGAAGGCCTAAAGAGGCCAAATCAACAGTGCCTGCAAATAGAGTGCAGGAAAACAAGTACAGAAGGAAAGCCCACACGATGTGGTCAGGATCTCCTCCTTCAGGCATATTGCTGAATGTGGTAAGAAGAGTGTTTCGGTGAACTGATCTCTTCGCGATCTCAATATCGCCTGCCCCAAGAAAGGTATCCAAGTAAGTCGAGTTCTTGCTTGCAACTTCATAAAAATCCAAAGGGTGACCCCCAATGGAAAGTCCTGTGATCATGGTGAAATCAAGGGGAGTCATAGTCATCTCCCCAAACTCAAAGTGGAATGTGTTGGTGGTGTCCCACCAAAGCTCAGATAAGGCCATGAGGGCCTGTCTATCCATAGTATCAACCCACAGTGAGTCGATAAAATCTCTAAAACCAAGCCTTCTGATAGTAGCTTTGACATAAGGTTGGAGAGTGTCCATCCTAGCCCACCATCCAATAATGCCCTGAAGGGATGACCGAGTCCTGATGTCGAACTCTGGCTGTAAAAATAAAGATTAATGGATTAGAGGTATAAAGATAAGTTATGCTAATTCTTTGAATCAAGAATACAAAATTAACTCACAAAATGACACATTTTAAAAAAAAAAAATGTTCAAATTTTATTTCTCAAATGGTTTGTCAATTGTGAGTTATTCAAAAAAAAAATATATACCATGATTAATGTAGTTAATTTTGGTATTTTCAATTTTACATCAAGAATTAGCATAATTCATTTAAAATGCCATATGACTTCTTTTCATGAAAATTGGATTGGAAATAAAAATACTAATAGAATAGAATTTTGAAAATCATGAAATAAAAACTTAGCAAAAGTTTTGAAATAAAAGTCATGAAAATGACACTTTATACAATAATGTTTTGAAAAATAAGCTAAGTCTTAATTCATGCAAATTTTTGATATGTGCATTACTTAAAGTGTTTTGAAAATTTATCATGATATGATTATTTTGAAAACATGTGAAAAAGCATGATATGATGAATTGATTTGAAAAATTGAAAATTGCCTCCTTTAGGCATTTTATCAAACACCTAGTATGCACATTTTTGAAAATGATTGTGAAAACTTATCATTAAGCTTTTGGAGGTATCCAAATGATGTTTGAAACATATTTGAATCATGGCATGAGAAATTTAAATCAAAAAGTGCACTAAAACTCACTTTTTTGGATTACTTTCAAATCTGTCCATGGGTTTAAAGTAATCTAAAAGTGCACTAAAACTCACTTTTTTGGACAAAATCAACATAGAAATATGTCTAGGTTCACATAGCTAACTTAGATTTGCATTTAGGACATTTTTATGCATTGTTTGCACTCTTGATTATATTTTTTATTTATTTTCCAGAAATTCCAGCATGCATACCTTAGTGTTTTAGGTATTTAGACTAACCTAGTATTAGCTAGAAACCCTAGTATTAGGGGGGTCACTTGACCACTTAGGACTCTTCTTTGTTGTAAGAATTACAATAAGAATAGAGTTCTATTTTACCCAGGATTCTACTTCGAGAATAATTCTAAAAAGTGATTTTGAAAGAATTCAAAATGGAATGAAATTCCATCTCTCATAACAAGTGTTTTGATCAAACTCAAACTCTCGAAGCTAGAGTCCAAGATAAGATAGAATATCTACGATTATGTGGTTTATTACAATAGGAGAGTCCTATGTAATCGAACTACGTGGACTTTGATCTTTGTCAAGCAATTGATAAGGTACGTAGGAATTCAATAGGATGCAAGTCCAATCTTAGGTTGACTTTTGTCTCCTAAGATCATTAGGTTTCTTGTATACTTTTGTATTATCTATTATTATTATTTAGTATTATATATCGTATTTTATAGTTGATTAGATAAATAGCAATGTTTTGAAAAGATTTTGATAAAGCTCAAACTTAATTAGGAGACCTTTAATTAGGGCGAGGTGGGTGCCTACAAGGAGTTCCTTGGAACCTTCCCACTTCGTAACCTAGCCCCCGAATCCAACTTTAATTCAAAGACCATGCTTTTCCAAAATATGGGGTCAATGTTTTATTGAAAATAAAACTCTTTTTTGTGGTTTCCTTGTTCCCTAAAAATAAGGTGGCGACTCCTATTTTTTACAAACTCTTATCCTTTTTCAAAAACCCTATCTTGAGTGGATAATGGAGAAGGATAAATGTGGATAATAGAGAAGGATAATAGAGAAGCATAAATCGAGACGGATAAACATCATCCACAATCCACTCAAGATAAACACCCCCAAAAAGTGAACGAGAGGGCATCCCAATCCAGGTTGGCTGGTTCACACTTACGATCCTAGTAAAGCATTAAAAGATTTCAACAATGAATCAAGCATGCTCCGATTGCGATCTTCAAATATTCGTCAAGTAACCTTGCTCTTAAGCTCTTCAATACTAGATGGCTTGTTAAACAACCAAATGACCTAAACCAATACAACACAACTTGTGTTTTGGAAACCGGGATTAGCCAACACATGAATAAAAAACCTAACAATAATTTAAAAAAGATTCTTACAATTTACCAACTAAGTTGGTCTCATTGCCATTGTCCTTTGAGAATTAATGGTGGGTGCCTCCACTTGTGATCTTAATCTATCATGGTCAAATTTAAGCATTTTCATCATCAAAGCTTTGTAGGCACAAATCCATCACCTCTTCATCATGCAATAACAAACTCCTCCTTAATCAATGCACATAAATAATTCTATTCCAAAATGTCATATTAGAAAGAATAATCATCAAATTCATATATAAGCTCATATCATCATAGGAGAGAATATGGTAGTTTAACGTCATTTAAGACCCATGGTAGTTTATAGTCATTTCGGACTAAAATGCATCAATCACTGGGAGAGAAAGGATCATCTTTCCTTACCTAAAAGGTCTTCATCTTAGGTTGCTGCAAGACAACCTTAGGAAGTCTAATCTTCTTTCTATACCTAAGTGTTTCATAGGTTCCATAACCATATGGAGTCCTTCTATAGTCTCTTAAGATGAAAGCAATTTGGTCGTATATGTCCCTTTTTGCCACAATGATGGCAAGTGGGAATAAATATAGGAAAATGATGTGTGTGTGTGTGTGTGTGTATAGGTTCATGCACAATTTTCCTAGGTTTGTTCCTTAAGGCATACCTTTCACTTTTATCAACAAAAGTCTTGGCTTTAATATTAGGGCATTTGGGGCGAATATGTCCCTTAGCACCACAATGGTGACATCTAGGAGTTCCCTTGGGTTTAGGCCTGATAACATGAGGTGGCTCATTAGGTTTAAAGACATTATCGATTTTTGAAATCCCTTTTTATTTTTTCAGAGTGTCACTCTCCTTTTTCAAAGAAATAATTCCATTTTTACAAACTTTGAAATTTTATCCAAGTACCTCAATTTTGTTTTTCAAGAAAATATTTTCATTACTCAAAGATACAAAATCATTTGATAGAATTGATGTGAGGGAGTGTTTCTCAAAATCTCAATAGCATTTTTCAACTCTTCATTATCTTTTTTCAAAAACACTTTTTGATCATGAAGAGCATTTTTCTTTTTTGTAATAGATGTTAAATCATTTTTCATTTTCTTGTAAGTTTTTCTAAACTTTAGCATCTCCTCATAAAGGCAATTGAAATTTTCTTGTAATTCATCATATGAATTTTATCGTCAAAATCTTTTTCAAAATCATCTTTGAAAACATTTTCACAACTAGGTGAAGTAGATGTTTCATTTTCAAGAACATGTGTAGTTAGACAAAAAGTTTTCAAATCCATATTTATAAAAAAAATAAAATAAAATAAATCAAAGAGTTTGCAAATGATCTTTAAACTCAAGGAATATAAATTTAAGACGAGTCCATGCTCTGATACCAATTGTTGTCCCAAAGGGTGACCTTAGAAGGGAGGGTGAATAGGGTCTAGTGCAAACTATCACAAAAAATGCGGAATTTAAAACTAGATTAACAAATATGAAATAACTATGCAATTTATCAAAAATTGATCACAAGTATGGAAAAGTAAATTGCAAGAGTTTAAAGGTTAGAGAAATCAAACACGATGATTTTAACATGGTTCAGCACCAAGGCTACATCAATGCCTTAAGCACCAAGCTCAAGGATTCCCCAATCCACTATCAACGATCTCTTTGACCAATATAGACCAAACCTTTACACTACTATCCTACTTCCAGGTCAAGATAGAAGAACCCAATTTTTTTTCATGGGTCAAGATCAACCTCTTCTACTAAGCTTGAATTTGACCAACAAATTACAAGCTCTACAAGGGTATAACCAAACCCTAGTTCCCAAGATGATTTCAAGATGTAGATTTGAAGAGTTGAGTACAAAAAAGAACTCCTTAAAGAGTAAATGTGTATAAATAAAGCTTACACAATTATCTCTCAAAGATTAAACTATTTAGCACAAGAGAGAATGATAATCTTTGGCTAATATCACACAAGATTGATGAATACTAAGTTGGAGTATGTTTGTGTATGATCATTAACCCATTCAAGACTCAAAGCATGAGTATTTCTAAGTCTATAGTCAAATATGGCTGTTGGGAGACAAAAACTAGCCGTTATGCACTCTTCAGCGCTTTCCCATTCAAGGCCTGAGGCCCCGTTCGAACGGACTAGCTGTTATCACTAAATTACCAAAACATAGCTTCTGTCCCGTTCAAACGGTGACTACATCCGTTCAAATGGAGGACATCCGTTAAAATGACCTTGCAAGCCCGTTCAAAATGCCAAGATAATTTTTGCTTATTTTTCAAGATAAAACAAGTTTGATCAAAACTAAGGCAAAAATGGCTTGAACCAACCACCAAGGCATCCTAAGGAATTAATATAGAGTGCGACAAGGATGTCCTAAAGCCCATTTAGGTTAAGATCAAGAGCCAAGAGAATTTAACCCATAGAGAGTTTTATACAATTAAATCCTAACACTCTCATACAAGAATTATTAATACAAAGTCTTCACAAATGAGTCTTCAATTCTTGTGCTTGGCTTCATCCTTAAACATCCACAATGCCAATGCTCTTTGCTCCATACTCTTTAGAGATTATGCAATTAATCCACTTGAGCTTAACTTCAATGATGTTCCAATTCATTCTTTGAGCTTTGGCTTTGCTCGGTTTGCTTCATTATCATTTTGGTTCCTATCTTGCAAATTAACACTAAGATGCAAATCATTAGAAACACGAGATAGTGTTTGTTATCATCAAAACTATACAACAAAGTTTGATTAAAGCCATAAGGCTAACAATCTCATTCTTTTTGGTGATGACAAACATTGTATACAATTTGCATATAAAACAAATAAAGTAATGAAGGCTTCGTAGAAGCTCCCCCTAACAATATGCATTTATGTAAATAAAATACCAATGAAGAATGTGCATACTTTAGGCAAAATAAATCCATGTTAATTAAGCTCTATATATAGTGTGTAGAGCATAGTATCAATAAATATTTAATAAAGCATATACATATATGATGCAAAACATATCTATGATGCTCATATGATTATATAAAACATGCATCACTAAACAAGCATCTTAGCCAACAAAATAAACGTTTGTTATTATCAAAACTTTGACCAACAAAGTCATGAATTTAGCCATAAAGCTAATAGGATCGCTGTTAAAAATTGTAACTTTTTTGTTCTTAAAATATCACCATTTCTTCGATCAATTTTTTCAAAGACCAGCTGTTGGGTTGCTTTGAATTTTGGAGAACAAGAAATTCATGAAAACTATATTTAATCCAACGTTCGGTTTTTCAAAACTCATTTTGAAATTAATCCTACATAAGTCACCTTACACAAATTTATGTAATATGCAAGTTATAAAAAGACTGGATATGTATGTATATATATTGATACATGGTTTGCAAAAACAGACATGGAATAGCTATTTTGAGAAACTGACTGTTGGATTATGTGTTCTATTTATATACATCATGTATACCAAAAATCACATTGATTCATTGGCTACTTTTTCAAGAATATCACAATTTTGAAATCAGCTATAAAAAAGTATGAGAAACTATAGTTTTTCATAGTTGGTGTTTTGAAAGACTAGCCATTGGATCAATGTGATTTTTGGCGTACATAAGATATAGAAGCTGAATATCTAATCCAACGACCGGTTTCTCAAAATACTTATCCCATATTAGCTTTTACAAATCGATTATGTGTCAAACTATAGGTAAAACCCATGTGTCAACGAAACTTGACCATATATATATATATATATATATATACAAGCATTCTGTTATAAGGTACGCTAGCAACTTTGCGTAAGGTGACCTATGTAGAGCCCATTGTGGAACTTTGCGAAAAAACTAGTGACATTTTTTAGAAATTCACCATTAGATCATAATACAACTGTTTGTTAATCATTTTTTTTTTTTTTTTGGTTAACAGCATGATTGTATATATATTAACAGAAATGATCCAATTAGCATATGCTTATATAAGTTTATATAAACATGAAGTTAGTAGATAATTGTGGGATACATGTTTCGAAAAACTTACTGTTGGATTAGATACTTACTTATGTATGTCATACCTGCCAAAAATCACAGTGATCCAATAATTATCTATTAGCTTCATGCTTACATAAAATATATAAGCATATGGTGACTAGATCGAAAATGTATATTTATTTATTTATTACAAAAGCAACAAGGTGTCCGAATTATTAGAGCCCAACAAAGATCCGCTCCCAATGGGTTCGTATAACGCTTGGACTTTTACTAGCCCTAGTTGGTGGCTGGCCAAGAGAGTTTGGCTAATTTTAAACCCAAGATGTCTTGGGTTCAATATATATATATATATATATATATATATATATATATATATATATATATATATCAATGGGGGTAGGCTAATGCAAAAATACAAGTAAGGACGTCCTTACATATTGTTGCATTAGCCTATCCCCACTGGGAGTCATGCTTACATAAGATATATAAACATATCTTTGCATAACAGACATGGAGTGATGAAGGCAAGACTCGAACCGAGGTCTTTGGTACAAACCCCAAAAGACTTTACCAACATATCTGACACTTTGCTGTCTGGATCATTTCACTATGTGTGTGTGTGTGTGTGTGTGTGTGTAGGGTGAGGTTCCGGTGACAAATGGTTTTTACCCATGGTTTGACACATGGTTTGTTAAACCATATATGATCCAATGGTTGATTTTTGAAAACACCAACAGTGAAAAATTGTGAGAGTTTCCCATAGTTTTTTACCATTTATTTTAAAATTGTGATGTTTTTTAAAAGGAAAAATTATCCATAGGACCCTAAAAACTGATTTTATTATCACAAAGTCCAATTGATAAGATTATTTACCCAAAAATCATTTTATGTTTAAATTAAAATAAAATATTAATTGTGCATTGACATTTTTGATATTTCCTTAATTCTATAT
>JAESVK010056912.1:0-11995 GCA_017140935.1 Hamamelis virginiana | reverse complement strand
GAGCTTCCCAGTCACCATCTTCCCATCACAAAAATAACTCCAACAGGATTGTAAAATCAGAGGAATTGAAGAAGGATAATGAACCATGAGTGAGAGAGAGAGAGAAGAAAAAGAAGAAACTGAACTGAGAGAGATAGAGAGAGAGTGTAGGTCTCACCTGAGTGGCCGTCGCCGTCGCCGGAGATATGTTGGAGCTTCACAACGCCGGTGAGATGACGGAGGGGGGAGAGGAGAGAGAGAGAGTGGGGAATAAGGAAGAAAAGAGCATCTCAACAGCCGACCCCCCTTCCTAACCCACGTGAATATCAGCTTTTTTCCCCCTTTTTTTTCCTCAAACAATGCGCTCAATCGTGGCCTTTCATATCATCCGACGGTTTAAATTAATTAGACCGTAAGTTCTTCAATCCAGCCGGCCTGATAACATCATAACTGTATATATATATATATATATCTGTGTGTGTGTGTGTGTGTGTGTGTGTGTGTAGAGAAGTGATCTACTCAGCTATACCTTACTTTAACTAAAATCAGCTAAGAAATCCAAGCCCTTGGATTTCTTTTCACATAATGCATGATTTATTGTAAAAAGAAATCCAAAAGTTTGGATTTCTTAGTTGATTTTAGTTAAAGTATGGTATTGTTGACTAGAACATTTCACTGCGTACATATACTATTAGGTATGAATGATTTTTATTTTTCTATTTAAACTTTTTTGAATTAAATACAAGAAAAATTAAGTAATTTCAAAAATCATATGCACACTGTACAATGCAACTGGTCAGTTTGGTTATAAGTATTGCAGTTTGTGCACCCTATTTGAACTCTAAAAGTTGTGTGCAAAATGCAATTATGCAATTCAACGACTAAAGAAATTAATTGCAACTCTAAAAGCTTGAAAGATAGAAAAATAAGTAAAGTAAGAATCACGTCTACATGCAAGCTACAATAATTCATTACAAATTTACAATATCTACATGGATCAAGAAAAAAGTATTTGAAAAATTGAAACATATAGAGATGGACACACAAATGTACGGGTCTTCTATTATAAGGTGCACCTTATGCATCTCTGCATAAGGTGATCTCTATAAGGCAAAATGCATAACATATTTTGAAAAACTGATTGTTGGATTAGATAAACTACTTATAAATTTCATGTTCACCAAAAATCACAGTGATCCAATGGTCAGCTCTGAAAAACTAACTGGAAAATATTGTGACATTTTAAGGAACAAAAAAGTCACAATTTTTCACAATGACATTTTTCAGAAACTGACCGTACGTTGGATCACTATGATTTTTTGTGAATATGCTCCAACAGTCAGTTTTTCAAAACATATATTTTATGCATTTTGCGGTCACTCTATATATATATATATATATATATATATATATATATATATATATATATTCTTTTCATAATCCTTACATATCTATCAACACCTTTAAATCTCACCCTCTCACTTCAGCATCTCAAACATACTTCTCTTTCCACGTTTTGTTTTGCCTACCATCTGTTTGCTGAAATGCCTTAGTGAACCCAGAATTCATTTTTCTAACCCTCATAGCTAGCGTTTGGTTCTTTCGCGTTTTGTGGTGCTGGGGCGCCGTATGGCCACTCAGGTTGGGCCTCCGGTGGCCTCTGTTGCTGGAGGTACAGAGGGGGCGGGAGGTGGTGGTTTAGGGGAGGGTTCTGGTGTTGTTGAGGGGGGAAAGGAAGCGGGTTGTCCGGGGGGAGTTTGAAATCGTTTGTTCAAGCGCTCCAAAGGCCCCTTCAAGCTGCGAAATTCAGGTTGCCTTTGAGGAAGCCTGAATTGATTAATGGAGATTTGGGGTTTGTTTTCTCTAATGCGGAGATGGATCGAGCGGTAGAGGAGATGAAGTTTGCACTGGTTTTGAAATTCTTATCGAGGAGGCCTTCCATAGATGTGCTCAGGTTGCAGATTATTAAAACATGGGATTTCAGTGAGGTTCTGATAGTTAGTTTCATGGATGAGGTTCATGTATTGCTGCACTTGGCTACTTGAAAGGACTATCTGCATGTGTGGGCGAGGGAAGGGAGAGTTGCAGCAGGATGCTAATTCCTGTTGTTCAATTGGAAGGTCGACTTTGATATGCATAAAGAACCGTTTACTGCGCCTCAATAGATCTTCTTACCAGGTTTGCCTCTTTATTTGTATAGATCGAGTTGATTGTTTGCAAAGTTTTGCGTCTCGCTTTGGGCAGTTTCCGGGTACAGATAAGGCTACTCTATTTCTAACAAGGGCTACTGGTGCTAGATTGTGTGTTGAAGTTGATTTACAATATGAGATTATTGAAAATTTTCCTCTAATAGCAGGACATAGTCAGGTTTGGTAGAAGGTTGTTTATGAGAAAAGGGATTTTTATTGTAGTAAATGCTTTAGACAGGTACACACCTCTGTAGTGTGCCGCGTGGGGGAGAAACCAAAAGAAATGCCAATTTGAAAGGAAAACCTGAAAACTTCTTGGAAGTAGGGGGAGGAAAAAGTATGGAAAATAGTGGGAAGAAAGGAAGGAAATAAGGGGAAGAATATAGAAGGACAGCATGAACAGGGTACATCGTCTCAAAAGGATAGTGAGGTACATATAATTGGCAGCTCTGAGAATAGAGAAGTGATGAAGTCTGATTTGAGAAATGGGGGTCCTGAGGGTGCTGTTGAGGAAGTAGTGGGCAGTAGGCCTCTGTTATTACAGGTCCTGAAGTTGATTCTTATCAAAAGTTGAAAGGTGTAGTTATAGAGAAGGAAAGAGAATTATGGTTGGAGGACTGTGTTGGAGTGGAGAGCATGATAGGGGTTTGCCCGGGTTCTAAAATGGGTTTGGAAGTGAGAGGAGAGGAAGAATCAGGGTTGGAAAAGGCTATGGCAGTGGAAAAAAATGGTGAGAAAGAAATGAAGGGGGATGTGGTATGTCGAAACAATTTTTCTATCTTATCGGATGGTGATATTGATGTTGAGATTGATAATGAAAAATAATATGGTTTGGATCCTGGGGTACAATCATTATGTAACCCGGGTGTTCAAGCCTCTAAAGAAGTGAGTGTAAGGAAATCAATTAGGGTGAAAGCCCAACCCCGAAAACTGAATTTATGATTGAGAAAATTATGGTGTGGAATATTAGGGGATTGGGTACTTCAAAAAAAAGATTAAAAATGTTGGTAAGGAAATTCAATATACAGGTTCTTGTTATTTTAGAACCTTTCCAAGATGTGGTTAGAATGCAACATTGGGTTGTGTTTTTACAATTCTCGTATTATTGTTCTAATGTTGATGAAGGTGGTAAAATTACAGATGTTCAGATGGATGTTGTGGGATTTACAAACCAGAGTTTAACGGTTCTTTGTTCGGTGGCTGAAGGTTCTATTTTAGCCTCTTTTATTTATGCAAAATGTTCTCAAATTGAACGTAGAGAGTTGTGGGATCATTTATGTGGTATTTCTAGTTTTGGTATCCCATGGGTTATGATGGGGGATTTTAACATTATTCGTTATGATGAATAGCGTGTGGGGGGAAGGCCTAGAATTCCTTCAGCTATGGCTAAATTCAATGACTGTATCAATAAGTGTGGTTTATTAGATTTAAGATTGGAAGGGAGACAGTTTTCTAGGTGTAACGGTTATGAGGGGATGGCTCGAAGTTGGGCAAAACTAGATAGAGTTTGGATCAATAATGGCTTTGGAGTTAAATTTGGAGAAGCTTCAATGAGCTAAGTAGGAGATCGTTGGATCACTCTCCTGTATTATTAAAGATTATTGCGGAAAATGCTAGATATGGGCCAGCTCCGTTTAGATTTCAGAATATATGGACTTCACATTCTGGTTTTTTGGATTTGGTGCGGGAATCTTGGCAGGAACCGTTATTCTCAGATTCAGGATTATGCAATTTAACGGGAAGCTAAAACGCCTTAAGCAAATACTTCAAGTGTGGAATAAAAAAGTTTTTGGCCGTGTGGATGGTATAATTTTAGAATTGGAAGAAAGAGTGGATAGATTTGAGGAGATGTTACATCTTCGTATTCGGAGTCTATTGAGATGGATTACTTAGTTTCGAAGGCTGAACTAGATATGTGGTATAAGAGGGAGGATATGAGATTAAGGCAACAAGCAAAGAAATCTTGGCTTGTTGAGGAAGATCAGAATTCTAAATTCTTTCATGCCGTTATCTCTCAACGAAGAAGGAATGCTTGCGTGAAGTCCATGAGATTGCTTGATGGCTCTGTACTGGATAATATGGAAAAGATTCATGAAGGGGCTGCTGAGTATTTTGAACAGTTTCTTGGTCTTGAAAACTCGGTGGAGTTGCCAGCATTGGACCAATTGATTCAACCTGAAATTTCTGAAGATTTGGCCAGGTTGTTGGGGGTTGAGCCGATAGAGGAGGAGGTTCATAAGGCAATTTCATCTATATTTGCAGATAGTAGCCCAGGACCGGATGGGTTCGGATCAGCGTTTTATTTAAATTGTTGGGGTGTAATTAAGGAAGATGTGATGAAGGCGGTGAGGGAGTTCTTTAGGGGAGATGTTTTGCCTAGATTTTACTCTTCATCTTATAATGTTCTTATTCAGAAAGTGAAAATTCCTTAGTCTTTTGAAAAATTCCGTCCAATTAGTCTTTGTAATGTAATATACAAAGTCTTTTCTAAGATCCTGGTTGGGAAGCTATCGTTGGTGCTTGGAAATATCATTTCTCCTAAACAATGAGCTTTTGTAAGGGGTAGAAGTATCTTTGAAAATGTCTCTCTTACGCAAGAAATGACCAAGTTGTTGCATAGAAAGGTTAGAGGGGGAAATATCATGCTTAAAATTGATATGAGTAAGGCATACGACCGGGTAGATTGGAGGTTTTTGGATCTGGTTCTGCATGCTTTTGGATTCCCGGAGTTTTCTTGTAAGCTGATTTTCTCTTGTGTCAGTTCACCTTGGTTTTCAGTTATGATGCATGGAATATTCAAGGGATTTTTTAAGTCTAGTAGAGGTTTGCGTCAAGGGGATCCGTTATCTCCATATTTGTTCATAATTATGGATGAGGTGTTTTCTAGATTGCTAAAAAGGAAGCTGTTTGAGAATAAGATCCTTTCTTTTTCTCATCCAAATGGTACCCCAATGATTTCTCATTTATTATATGCTAATGATATGGTAATTTTTGTAAATGATAGTAAAAATTCTATTCGAAACTTAATGAAAGTTTTGAAGGAGTATGAGTGTTGGTCAAGTCAAAGAGTGAATAAGGAGAAGTCAGCTATTTTCTTTGCAAAGCAGCTGAATATGAGAAGAAGGAGAGAGCTATTACCGGAAACGGGATTTTTGAAAGGAAGTTTTCCATTTACATATTTAGGGGTTCCTATTGTAGATGGTAAATTAAAGGTGAGTCATTTTGATAATTTATTACAGCGTATCAGTAAGAAGATAGAAGGCTGGAAGGGCAAGTTACTATCGCAAGGAGGAAGGCTTATTTTGTTGAGACATGTTCTTTCAAGTATGCCTTTACATTTGCTCTCGGTACTTCATTTTCCAAATATTGTGTTGAGGAAGTTACAATGTATGTTTGCTAATTTTTTTCTGGGGAGTTTAGGATGGAAGAGGTAAAAGAAAGTGGAGGTCTTGGAAGAAGTTATGTGCTCCTGTGGAGGAGGGTGGGATAGGGGTGAGGGATGTTTTGGAGGTTCGGAGATCTTTATTCATGAAGTTTGGTTGGAATTTGTTAACCCAAAATTCTCTATGGGCCAGGTTTTTTAGGGCGAAATACATTAAATCAGGTCATATGGTTTGAAATGTTGAGAACAATTCGGGATCTGTGTTTTGGAATAATATTGTGGCATGTCTTCCTGAAATTTTACAGAACTCAAGGTGGAAGGTTAGAGAAGGTGATGTGTCCCTATGGTATGACAGTTTTCTTAGTTCAGGACCTTTGATTAATGATTTTCCTCGTGGGGAGCATTCTAATATTCAAGTCAAAGAATTGGAGATTGGCAATGAGTGGGATGTTGAAAAACTTCATACTCTTCTGGGCTGGCAGAAGGCTTCTGAAGTTATGGAGATAGTAGGATATTTGCGCAATGCAAAGGATTTTTTACTGTGGTTGCCTGATAAGAAAGGAGTGTTCTCTACTAAGTCAGCCTGGGATGTTTTCAGATTTAAATGGCCTAAGTTTGAGTGGGTTAAATGGGTGTGGCATAAATGGTTACCTAAAAAAATTGCTCTGTGTATGTGGAAAGCAAGTTTTAATTGTTTTAGTGTGGATGAGAGGGTTCGAGCTGTTGGAGTCCCACTGGTCTCGGCTTGTAATTGCTGCACGAATAAAGAGATGGAAGACCTGGAACATATTCTGGGTAAGGGTGAGTTTGCTGTTAAAATATGGAGAAAAGCTTCAGCGGAGTTGGGTATTCCTTTCTATAGTAAGCAAAACTGGAAGTCAAGAGTTCAGGTTTGGTTTAATCGAGCTTCTCGGACATCACAATTGGGTATTTTCTTGGGTTTAATTCCGTGCTTAATTGTTTGGAAACTTTGGCAAAGGAGATGTGTAGCCCGAATGGAAGGAAAGTTAGAAAATGTGATTAATATCTAGTGTATGGTCTATAAAACATTGGATGAGAATGTTAACATGTAGAATGATTAAATTTCAAAACCTCTCGGCTTTGGATGTGCAAGTATTGAGAAGGTTGGAGCTTCCAGTTGATGATCTTTGGTGTAATAGACTTCAAATTGTAAGATGGATTAAGCCTGGTGCAGGTAGATATAAACTGAACCAAGATGGGAATAATTTTGGTAATCCAGGACCAGCTGGTGGAAGTGGTTTACTTAGAGATTCTTTTGGTTTGATTATGTTTGGTTTCTCAAAATTCTTTGGTTCATGTTCGAACAATGAAGTGGAATTAGGAGGGGTGGTGGAAGGTGTAAAGCTTTGCAAACAATTGGGTTTTAATGCTATTGACATAGAATGTGACTCATTAGTTGTGGTTTCTTGGATTCGATCTAATAAATGTACTGTTTGGTATTTATGGGATTATTGGGATGAATTGAGATTCTTGTTGGAGGGTCTTGATTATTCCATTAACCATTTATATGGAGAAGGAAATAAAGTGGCGGATGCGTTGGCTAGAGATGGTGCGAGAGGTGATAATAAGCTGGTCTTGAATAGTTCCTAACTTCCTAGTTTAATAAGGGGATTGTATAGACTTGATAAAATGGGCACGGCATATGTTCGGTTTTAATGTTTTGATCAATTTTATTGGATGGATTGTATATTTTAGTTGTTTAGTTTTGGTTGTTAAATTGGGCGGGTTTGTTTTTTCTATATTGTTTTATTGGTTATTTTTTGGAGTTGGTTTTGTTATCATGGTATTCCTCCGCCCTAAGTGAGGGTTCTTAATAAACTTGGGAATAGGTCACTTTAAACTGTGACCCTAACTCTTAAAATATATATATATACACAAAAATGATCCTGTCAGCATATGCTTACATAATCTTATGTAATCATGAAGCTAATAAATAATTGTGGGATACACATTTTGAAAAATAGACAGTTGGATTAAATACTAGGAGAAATTACATTTTGTCTCCTCTGAACTATTAGCTATTTTCACGTTAGACCCCTGTGGTTTTCGACTGCAATAATGTGCCTTCTAAACTATTAGATTGTATCAAATTACGCCCTAGCCATTTGTTAATCTTGAGGTAAAATGATGTTAAACTTGTTATTTTTTCATGTAGTATTTATCCTAAATTGCTAATGTGTCTATAAGTGTATCAATGAAGTTCATGATTTTTCTCAATATATTTTATTTCTTATAAATTTTATTTAGTGTATGGATAAAATAATTCATAAAAATTAAAATATATTGAGAAAAATCATGAAACTTCACCAATATGCTTATAGACACGTTAGTAGTTTATGATAAATACTGTATAAAAAAAAAATAACGAGTCGAACATAATTTTTCTCGTTGCTAATTGACAGAAGGGGGTAATTAGATACAATCTAATACCTTAGAAGACACATTGTTGCAATCAAAACCATAGGGGGCCAACATGAAAACGGTTAATAGTTAAGGGAGACAAAGTGTAATTTTTCCTAAATATTATACTTATGCATGTCATATATGTCAAAAATCACAAGGATCCATCGGTTGGTTTCACAAAAAAAATCGTTGAGAAAAACAATGAGAGTTTTTAGCAGAAATCGTTGAGAAAAACAATGAGAGTTTTTAGCAGATACAGTTTTTCATAGTCTATATTTTAAGATTTGACATTGGATCACTGTGATTATATTATACGGCATTTTACGTCAATAATCCTAAGTTTTCGAAACACTATGTGAACAAACTAGATCCAAAGATAATTACGTAAATATTTTTTTGGACCAAAATACCCTTATATATGTATATAAAATAATAACCATTTTACCAAGTAAACGGTCAAAAGTAAAAAAAAAAAAAAAAAAAAAAAAAAAAAAAAAAAAAAAAAAAAAAATCCAAAAGTTATGTTAACAATCCCCAATGCTGCACTGAATCCCCAATTTAATATATAATTCTTAATCCCCATAAATGAACAGAATCCCTAATTTAACAAAGGATCCCCAATTCTCAAATTAATACAGAATCCCCAACTTCACTCAGAATCCCCAATTTTACTAAGAATCCCCAATCCCAACTCCAAACCCATCGTTACGGGGGACATGAAATGATGGGTATTAAATAATAAATATTGATTTGACGTGTTGGGGATTGGAGATTATGTGTAAACCTGGAGATTCTGTGTAAAAATGAGGATTCTTTGTTAAATTGGAGATTGGGAATTATGTGTAAAATTGGAGATTTGGGATTAGGGATATTATGTGCAAAATTAAAAGTTGAGTCAAATTTTGACCATTTGAAGGGTATTTTGGTCCAAAAAATAGTGATATCTTCGTAATTATCTTTGAATCGGATTCATTCACGTAATATTTTGACAACTTGGAATTATTAACATAAAATGTCCTATATATATATAAATGATCCAGTCGGCATATGCTTATATAAATTTTATGTAAGCATGATGCCTATAGATAATTTTTGGGATACATATTTTGAAAAATTGATAATTGGATTAGATACTATACTTATGCATGTTATGTTTGCCAAAAATCACAGTGATCTAACTGTTAATTTCTTGGAAATGTCATTAAGAAAAACTGTGACAGTTTTTAGCAGTCACAATTTTTTCAGTTTATATTTTGAGATGTTTACATTGGATTACTGTTATTTTTTTCTTGTATGACATCTATAACTAGAATATCTAATCCAATTGTAAAATTTTCAAAATATGTATTCCACAATTATCTATTAATTTCTTGCTTACATATATAAGATATATAGGCATATGTTGACATGAACAGAACTATATATACACACACAACACACACACACACACACACACAAGCATGTTGGAGTAGATATATATTATCCATAAGTATGTCATGTTTGCCAAAAATCACAGTGATCTAATTGCCAATTTCTTAGAAATTTCACTAAGAAAAATTGTGATAGTTTTCAACGGTCACCGTTTCTCATGATCTAATTTTGAGATTTTAATATTGGATTACCGTGATC
The DNA here is from genome assembly GCA_017140935.1 of Hamamelis virginiana. Classification (NCBI taxonomy): domain Eukaryota; kingdom Viridiplantae; phylum Streptophyta; class Magnoliopsida; order Saxifragales; family Hamamelidaceae; genus Hamamelis; species Hamamelis virginiana. Next base: position 2,392 of record JAESVK010056912.1, on the reverse strand, counting down.
TTTGGCATGCATCCATAAGAAGAATATCTACTCCAACGGTCAGTTTTTAAAAATATTCACCCCATAATTATTTATGAGCTTCTTACTTATATAACTTGTGTAAGCATATGTTGACTACATTGGAATTTTATATATATATACACTCATGCTGTTATAAAGTCAGTGTAAGGTGATCTATGTAAAGTCCATTTCAAAACAAAAAACCGCAATTGTTGGATTAGATGAACTACTTATGAATTTTATGTTCGCCAAAATCACATTGATCCAGCAGCTGGTTTCTAAAAAAACTAACTCGAAAAACGGATGATATTTCAAATAACAAAAAGTCACAATTTCTCATTGTGATATTTTTAGAAACCGACCATTGGATCATTGTGATTCTTGACAAACATGAAATTCATGAGCAGATCATCTAATTCAATGAACAATTTTTCAAACTTTGTTCTATAATGAATTCTATACAAGTCACCTTACGTAAAGTTGCGTAAAGTGCACCTTTAATAACTTAGAAATTTTTAATGCATTTTATTTTTTGGGTACGTAGTATACATTTAAACTATGTTATTTTTAATTTACAAGACACAAATAGTCACATATATGTCTTGGTTGCTGCTCCACAGCACAAAAGTAACCCCTTTTTCTGCAACTTGAGGGGGTAAACCAAACTCAACCTAAGAGCATTTCTAAGGGTTGAAGGTAAAAGGCTCTATTAGGCATTTTGCCTAACTAAATGCAAAATTTTGCATTCCAATAAAGGAGGTAAATGAGTAGTCTCAAATTGGGAGGCAAATTTATCAAGGAAGGAGGAGAGAGAAAGCTATAGGCAAAATTGCCATGTCAGTACCAAACAATAAATTTTTGCAAACCCTCCAACCATTCTTCCCCAAATCTAAAAAAATAAATTAAATTATAAATGGCTATGTTTGACTAACATGGTTGGAGTGCATTTTCAAATGGGTAGGCATAATGAAGAGGCAAAATATTGTTTGGACGCTTTGGGTAAGCATTTTGTCTCTTGATGGTTGGAGTTGCTCTAACTCAACCAAACCAACAGGAGGACAGGAGGACTAGCTTGGCTTTGACTTTGGAGTTAGCAAATTAATAGCAAGTCGAGATTGAGTTGATTAAAAAAACACTTAAAAATTTAGGAATTCAATCTGATCTAATTCGAATTGGTTCAAAACCGGTCCAAATTCAATTAAGATTGGTCTCGATCCTAGAAGTCTTAATCTTAATTATTTCGGATTGGACCTCATTTCTCCCAAATCCGATTCGATAGGAGTTGCACCCGTAGTTTATACACATGACACATCTTATATAAATATATATATATATAAAATAGTTTTGTGATAAACTATAAACCGTTAATTTTTTTTAATAATTCATAGTTCTTGTTTTGAAAATTTAGCCGTTGGATCAATGTAATTTTTGACAAACCTAATATGCACAAGCAGAATATCTAATCTAACGTTTGGTTGTATGTTTTTCAAGCAAAACAACATGTCACCCAACCTAACCCAAATAAAAAATCAAAAACTAAAAAAATATGGGTACAATGCATAGACCTTCCCTGAGGTTTGGCTTAATTGGTTTGGCTTAATTACACCGACCTCCCTAGAGTTTTAAAAAATTCCAACCCGCCCCCCTCAACTTTGATGCTATGTGCAAACACCTCCCTTCTGTTAGGGATGACAATTTTCCTCATCCCCACCTCGCCCTTATAGGGGTGGATTTTTTTTTTTTTAATTTTTTTAATTTTTTGGAGTACGGGGCGAGGACGGGTTTACCATGCCCCGCCTATTTATCCCCGTCCCCGATTCATTTTCATATTAATACATAGTGTGTAGAGAGATCTTTAAACCTATACCTTACATACAAAGGTCTTACCACTAAGTTATGTATAACCTCATTTTTCTAAGTTGTGATATATAATTAATATTTAATCTTATTTCATATTCTTTTATAAATCTATATCTATATCTATACTACTTATAAAAGGCCCAATGTTGGAAAAACTTTTGATCGACTAAAATGCCCTCGCATTAAATGTTAATGACACTTTTACCCTCTTGCAATATTAATTACATGAAGTTTATCTTTAATTCCTTTCTTAAGAGTCATATTTTCAATTAATTTCCTAATTCAACAAGGTATCAACAAAGTTTATTATTTTTTTAGTGTTTTGAATATATATTTTTTAAAAATAAATACAAGAAATTTTATCAAATAAAGAGAGAAACAAACAGAAAGATTTGTCTTTTATTAGTTACAATAAAGGTACTCTAAAAGAAAATTTGTTAATATTAAATTCAACTAAATAAAGTGAAAAAAATTATTAATTAAAATAAATTTTTTTCAAGTTCTAATTCATTTCTAGATAAAACATGATTTT
>JAESVK010056909.1:0-10502 GCA_017140935.1 Hamamelis virginiana | reverse complement strand
CGATACTGAGCACTCCACTTCATCCCCGGCTTCAATCTGAAGTTCGAGATTTGATCGTTTTGCATTATGAAGAAAGATATAGTCATTAAAGATCATTGGATGCTCATGAATTGCTGGTTCATAGCGCTTCTGAAGACCCTTGGTTTTATTTTTGACAATATAGAAAAAAGGCAATAAATAATGCAAATCATATTCTGAAACCCTTTCATCTCTATGGATTGTACAAATAACGGATAGAGCCCACTCTCGGACCTTTCATTCTGGTACAACAAACGACAAATCTGATCCAGAACTCTCATAGTCATAGCAGTCAGGAAACTCAACATTGGGAAGTGAAACGTTTACCTCATCGACCCTGGAAAGTCCCTGCTGCATCAAATCTTAGAACAAAACCCTCATTCCATCAATCGAATTACGTGTAACGATTTTTGTTATAAGGTGCATAAGGTGGAGACTCCTTGAATATATATTTTCTCAATCTAGTAAGCATATGCTTACATATCTTATGTAAGCATAAAGCTAATAGATAATTGTAGGATACATATTTTAAAAAATTGACAGTTGGATTAAATATTTTTTTTATGAATATCATGCGTACCAAAAATCATGGTGATCTAATGTAAACATCTCAAAATATAAATCGGAAAAATTGTGATTGTTGAAAACTGTCTCAGTGACATTTCGGTGAAACTGGCCACCATTGGAACACTGATTTTTGGCATGCATGACTTACATAATAAGTGTAGTATCTAATCTAATGGTAAGTTTTTCGAAACATGTATCCCACAATAATCGATCTGCTAGCTTCATGATTACATAAACTTATATAAGCATATACTAACTCGATCATTTCTCTGTGTGTGTGTGTGTGTGTGTGTGTGTGTGTGTGTGTGTGTGTGTTTTCTCAAAATACCCAACACATAAAAAGAATTTTTAGAAATCGACCATTAATTGGATTAGATGTTTTGCATATATATATATATATATATATATATATATATATATATATAGAAGTGTTCTAGTCAGCAAAGAACACGAGCCCTTGGATTCCCATTCACTTAATGGATGATTCATCTCAAGATTCCAATCCAAGGGTTTGTGTTCTTTGCTTACTTTAACTTAAAGTCAGCAAATGCTCACTAGAACATTTTTCTATATATATATATATATATATATATATATACATCATGCATGCCAAAAATCACATTGATCCTAGTGGCCGGTTTTTTTAGAACACCAACTTTAAGAAATTATGACAGTTTCTTACAATTTTTCACTGTTTATCTCAAAACTGTGGGTTTTTTTTTTTTTTTTTAAAGAAAAAAATTGGCCTCTGAATCAATGTAATTTTTGTCATGCATGATGTATATAAGCATAACATCTAATCCAACAATCGATTTCTTAAAATACTTATCCCACGTTGGGTTTTGCAAACTATGGATAAGAACTATGTGTCTCCGAAAATTAATATATATGTATACATGTAGAGAGAGATATACAGATCGAACCTGATTGTTGGAGTAACTCCCAAAATTACTTTCACGATTGTCATGAAATAAGTTGTGGCAGCTAATAAAGCTCGAGACTTGTGGTATTAGCAAATATAATCCAGTTGATCTTCTTTGGAATGATGAGCTACAGTTTCCAATTGGTATTCCTTCCAATAATGGGCATTGCATTGCAGCCAAAAATATTAAACTTTCTGGAAGCTTTGGAAGTATTGTATGCCTTGTACATTGATTTAAACAAAGGAATCGAAGTTTAGAAAGGTAACTGATGCTATCTGGTAAGGTATAGAAATTGTTTCCTACGAGATTCAAGACTTGTAATGATAATAAACTCCCAAGCTCGTTGGGAACATCTGATAAATTGCAGTTTGTAAGATCTAATTCTTTTATTGAAATTAATCCCTGTCCATAAGTTGGTGAAAGACTGAAGGGATTTCTCACTACTTGTACGCAAGACAAGAAGGGTGAAAACCATGGTTTTAATATTGATCCATCACTAGCTGGCGAAAGCTTTTCTAGTTTTGAGCAGCCATGGAGAGAGAGCTTTTGGAGAGATGTCAGCTTCCAAATGCCTAGCGGTAGCTTCCTAAGGTTTCTGCAGTATTTTAAATCCAAGACAACAAGTTTGTCCAAACATTCAATGGAACGGTGAACTTTTACCAACCTTATACAGTTACTGAATAACAATATCTCAAGATTGGCGAGGCCTGAGAAGTCTGGGGTTTTGGTTAGGCGATAAGAATGACTTAGATTAAGGAATTTTAACTTGTTGGCAATCTGTCATTATAAAAATCAAAAGGAAAAATGAAAATTAATTAATTGCCACATGATATATATTAGGAAAATGTTATGCACCGCTACAAAGAAGGAATTTCCAAAAAATTATCCATTGGTGAATTTTAACCTTATTCATTCTTTGTAGCGATACTTTATAATATTAATATTGCATATCATCACTCTATATATTATGATAGAAGGTGGATAGATATAAGGACAATGTCAATGTCATACCTTACTTGCCTTCCAAACTTGTTTCAAGCTGCTATAGGGCATCTTAAGTGCAACCACTTCCTCCATAAATAAGTTGGATGGTATAGATTCAAGAGGGAAGCAAGACCAATATAACCATCTCAGCTTTTTGGAAAGATGTTCATAGCAGTTGTCCCTTAAGAATACATTATTGAGTTTGAGCAGTCTCAATTTGTTCATTTTTGCAAACGCTATTGCATTCACTTGAACCCCAGGAAAGTTTAGGATGAGACCTTCGACTGCATTTGTTCCCTGGTAAGAGAGAGAGCAATATTGCATAAGCGAAAATATAATATTGGTGAGAAATGAGAAAACCAACGTGTACTTAAGATGGGTACATTCGTGATCAATAACATTCCATTATATATGCATGGGGAAGTGCCTTTCATTGCACATTTGAGGAAGTGTGGCATACATTTGTGCCCTTGGTAGTGTGTTATACTACACTATGCTAAGGAGCTAAGAAAATTGAAGGATTGATACTTTAGTATGATCCTACATTTTTACATTAACAAAATATACCTCACATACGCGTACTATACAAAAAATTCATGCATATGGACCTTACCGTGTGATTTTTCAACACATTGCAACTGTCATCATCAGACCACAATCTACTACGTTCTCCAGGCTCATTAAGATTTTCTCTGCGAACAATTTCTCTACCCATGTCTCGAATCATGTCATGCATAGTCAATTGGTTTAATTCATCAATTCTAACAAGACATCGACGAGTCAGAACTCCAATTCCAATCACGGGGAAGAAACCACAACCTTTTAGTATTTCGATGGTATAATTTCGATCCATTCCAACAAAGAAACAAGCAATATCCAGGAATATTCCCTTCTCTATATCATTTAATGAATCAAAGCTTATTTTGAGCTTTTCTTGAATATCATCATAAGGAATTACTTTTAATTTCTCCAGTGCATCTTTCCATTCAAGCATGGCTTTGTCGAACAAGAAACAACCCAAAACTTTGAGAACTAACGGAAGTCCTCTAGCATAACCCACTATATTCGTTGAAAGCTCCACATAGTCTTCGATCGGATGGTCTTTTCTAAAAGCATGCCAACTGAAGAGTTCAAGAGATTCATTGTTAGTTAATAATTCAGGCTCATATATCGCATCCACTTTTAACCAATTTAGTAAAGACTCATCTCTAGTTGTTGCTATAATTCTACTTCCAGAATGAAACCAATCATGTCATAAGGCGAATGCATTTAACTGCTCAAATTCATCAACATCATCAAGAACAATAAGAACCTTTTGCACCATAGTCTCTGTTTGATTAGCTCAATTCCTTGATCAACATTTCTTATGTTATATTTTTCGTTCATTAGGATATTAGAAAGAAGTTGTTCTTGTAATCCAATTAAACCATTGGGTTGCTTTGAAATTTCTCTAACATTTGCAAGGAAGCTGCTGCCTTCAAATTTGTGATGTATTTGGTTATAGATAGCTTTGGCAACTGTTGTCTTGCCTACTCCGCCAATTCCCCAAATCCCGACCATGCGAACATCATCTGACCCCAAGCTTAACAATATGTTTACATGTTGTACACGAGACTCCAGGCCGATTGGATAATCAACAACATTTGAGTATCGAAGATTTAGTTTATTTGAAATGTCTTCCACAATCTTCTCAATAAATTTTGACTCATGCCTGCCAATGTTGACCAAAATAAGGATCAAAATAAGAAGTAGAAGCATAATATATGTTCAGCAAGTTGAAATGAGCCATGAAAATAAGGCCCAAATAAAAAAAATAAGTTAAATGATCAATTGAATCAGTTGTTTCAAACCCGACTAGGTTGTATAGTTTTCAAGTTAAATGGTAGTCTAGTAAAAAAAATAAGGCCGGTTAAAGGCTTGAGTCGCCAATTGAATCGGCTGGTCAAGTCCGGATCTGAGAACTATGAAACGAAGTCTAATTGGTCTTGTTCACTATTTTTCTAGAGAAAATTATCAAAATTTCTTGAGTTTAAAGCTCTATACTATGAGATCGGGTTTTATACCATGAGGTATTTGAGATTTTGAAATTTCTTTATCTATTTGCTATGTTAAAAAGACCCTTGAACCTAGTAGCTAGTAGAAAAAGTTTATGCCAGGGACTTGTGGATATATAACCGGCCTTTTTTCTCTATTAAAAAATAGAATATTAACAATGATACAAAATACCCATTGGCCACATTTACTAGTGCCTGTCGGAGAAATTAGCAGCCTCTTTCAACCCAGCTCTCCATCCATCCACCTTGCAAATGCAACGGAAAATGATTGGAAGGGATACGATCTTCGTCAATATATGCATGATAACCCTAGAATCCACTAGGACAGAGAACACACCAAGAGAACAACCTCTCAAGAAAATACTATTGATACTTCTTTATCATGATAGCTACCATGCATATGAGTAGGGAAAATTTTATTACCTGTTTAAGGTAGAAAGCCTTGCTTCAATTCCTTTAAGGGAAGCTTGCAGCCTAATGATTAGAGCTTTGAAATTAAATGGTTAAGAAATGGGAAAATTAGCAAAAAGTCTTACTTAAAAAAAATTTCATGCCAAAAGTCCTTTTGGCATGAATTGGACAAAAATGCCCCCCTTTCCCAAACCACTTTCAACAGCATCCTCACTCCCAACCTAGAGTTCAATACACCGGAACCCTAGTTTACTACGTTAGAAATTGCAGTTCACCACACCAGAAATGAATTTCACTACGTCGGAAAAATTAAACAAAAAACAAACAAAATTAAAAGACTTGGCTAAAACAAAATATAGAAAATAAAGAGGGGAAGGAGAACTCTAGAGATGGAGAGAGCACCGAAGGGGTCAAGATCATTTGAGAAATCGCCAGCTGGAGTTGAGGTTGCCAGTGTGGGCTATGCCAATCAAAGCTGAGGGATGCTTGGAGTTCACTACGCCATTGGATGGTGTGGCTACATCGGACATCTAACGGTTGCATCGCTGGTGTGGCTACAGGGGGGTTGCAAAGTTGCTTGAAGCATCACATAGTGAAGGAATGATGGTGATCTCGTCGATGATCACATCGGACGGTTTTGATTTTAGATTCAAAGCTCAATCTCTCCATCATGGTTGTTGCGACTCTAATCATGGTTGCCAATGGAACAGTGCGGAGTCCCGATCACGGACGGTGACCAAAACTGATGGAGAATGGGGTTGTTGTAAGGAAACCAGAAAGAAAGCTCCGATTTAGTTGGATAGTGAATGGAGGTCACCATTTCAGGAGGCGGATCGGAAGTGTGTAACGCCCCAACCTAACAATCGTACTGACCCTTCCGGATAGGTCAACACGTGTCAAGATAGAGGTACAACCTGACCTGCTCATCCATATATCCTTATGAGAGACAAGAAATATAGGCATAATTAACTATATGAAATGTTATGCTCATACAAATGTCCCAAACGTCTTATACAATAATAATAAATCAAATTATAATAATGCCAACATCCCTGGCAAATAGGCTATGCCACAAACAGTGACAAATCCTGTTATTAAGGAAAACATAGATAATACACATCTCAAAATTTTGCGGGTCCTGATGCAGAACATATCATGCAGCTATCCAACAATCCTCGAGCCAACCTGAAATCTGCTGCATAAAGCAGGGGTGAGCTTCAACGTGCTCAGTAGGAATAAGGTAACCTCTACTAATAACAATAATACAATGATACATGGAATATTTAAATAAACAAAGTTTTCATAACATTCATAAGACAGTGATAAAGCGGGTATAAACTTGTGTGGTCTTTCAGTGAAAAACAATTAATCAAACTGCTCCATATGTCAACTATTCCATCTTATGTGTCTCACCAAATCATCCATGTCCATCAAAACCAGGCTCGTGAACGTATTACAAGTTACTGGTTCTTGGCTAACAAGCCACCGGTACCAGCGTAACCAAAACCGACCACTACGGGGTCTGACCTCTCGAGAGAAACCGATCAGTTGCCTATAACGCACGGCCAACTGTCGAGCCACTACGGGGCTATAAACTTCAGGTCCGCACTAAGGCTCCACCCAGGACCATGGGCCCTTATAAAGAAACCTCCCTGTGATACAAACCGAGCCAAAACCATGCATAGCAGCAAGAAATATATATACCTCCAAACCAATTTCCAAAGCGAGCAGGTAAAGCTGTAAATAAGTGGCGTATACACGTATCAAAGCATTTTTCTAAAATCATTGAAAATCCACCATCATTTATAGAAAACAGTTCTTAAGACAAAATCGTGTTTCCTGTGTCGATACATTATAAAATCGTAATTCATGAATATCGTATTCATTTTCCAAACCTTCAGTTCAATCCAAAATCAAGGGAACAACTAGTTAAAATATCTCATCATCCATTTTAGTTGTAATCCAGTTCGGGAAACAGGCATAAGTTTATAAACCAAGAATCTCCAAGTTATTTACAAAAGCAACTCCACCTTATGCCTTCTTAAACATTTCCTTAAAAACATATAGTCAAAAAGGTTGTTCCCCAGTTTATATAAACATACCTTCCGTTTCTAGATTATTTGGCAAAAAGCATAATTAAGAATCTCAAAAGTCACAGTTCTGTGCTTTAGTTTCATTTCATAATCATGCCACACAACAACAGTTCTCAAACCGTTATATTCCATGTATCTATTTAAACATTTGATCAACGAGGTTCTCAAGTATTCATAAATCATAAGGTTCGAATGTGTTTAATATTCACGAAGTTCTCAAACAGATATAAAACAGTTATATCATCATTAGAAGTAAAAGGTTACTTATCCCTACCTCAATGCAACGGTATTTCCAACCCTTTGCGGCTCCACGAGCCTCCCCAATGCAATGCTTATGCACCAATGCAAGTGGTCCTCCAAAGGACCCAAATCAAATCTGAGAAACAAACAATAATGCAAGCGGGAAAGATCAAAGGAAGGTACAAGCATTTAGAGTTCTAAAGTAAAGCAAAACGACTCTCAAAACTGCTCACTCACGATTCTAAGGATTCAAAACCCCAAAATGCTAAACCCAAGACTTTTAAACTTCTGAAACTTATCCCCAGCTGTGTCAAGATACTACACGTTGAATTCCATGGCCAAAAACAAAGCGGAAAAGGAGATATAGGCCAAAGAAGACATAGTGCACACACGGGGGGCAAATATGGTATTCCCAAAATAACTCTCTCTCTCCAAAAGAATTTGGCCTCAAAACCATAAAATTTAGAAACTAGACTTCATAAGCTTTCCGTACATATAAAGTACACGAAAATCTGAGTTCATATGCAAAAGTTATGGATGAAAGAAGTTTTAAAGAAAAACAAGGAAGAAAAGCACCATTAAGTTCCATTACCGATAATGGCTTATGTCATTATCGGTAATGCCCTATTCTACAGCAAACACACGGCCGAGATATGATTTCCAACTTTACCCAACTTTATCAAAAACACTACCTAGCTTAAATTTCTTCTACTAGAACCTAAATCCAACTTAAAACAATTTCAAGACACTTGACTTACACTTATAGTCCACAATTAAGCCTTACTATAACACTAATTTACCAAGCTTCCATTACAAGCATGAGTCCAACTACAAGCAACAAGCCAAACATAAAAAGGATGGGTTTTTGCAAAGATTAACCAAGTTTTAAATTCAAATAACCATGAAACAAAGATTTAAAGTTTTTAAGGCCCAAAACAAAGTTCAAAGCTTGGACTCCAACAGTCATAGCTACTGTCCACTATTTTCCCAAATCATAGACCTCCAAAACTCAACAGAAAACATTTCTAACCATGAATCCATCACATGAAAGCTTAAGTTTATAACTTACAAAGTTTTTTTAAAAAAAACAAATCAGTCTAGTGACTAACCCACTATGATTCATCAAATTAATGTTCAAAACCAAGGGTTTATTTCTCAACTTATGTATGTAAGCACCAGTTTCACCCTTAGGTAGTTTCATTTTATCACTAAACTGAACAAGCAAATAAAGTGGAGGATTTCGGACTTGCTTGAAACTATCAAAATCCAGCCCTCTTATAAAACATAAAGCCATGAGTTTATTTTCCAGAAAATTCAGCTTTGAATATACCATCATAACAAATCCCCAAGAGTCTGAAATATGTATTCTCTAAACTCAAATCAGTTTTCAAACATGCTTTAACAGCTTAAAAGCTAAACAAAATACAACCCATGTACAAAACTCTTTTAGATATCAAGGTTTCACGTTTCAAACAAGGATTTAAACCCAAAAACTAACATACAAGCTTGTTTAACTTTAAATTTCCAACTAACAGCCCATCACAGCCGTAAATGAAATCAAAGACTCAGATCCCAAATCCAAATCAGCCATGAAACTTCACATAGAGATTATCTAGACTTACTTGTCCGAAGAATATTATCAAAACTAGAAATTTTAAAAGAAAAGAATACCAAAACCCACGGTTTCAAATGTGCAGAAATACAAAACTCATGATGCATTTTCTGGAAAAACTCATAAAAATGTTTCTGATCTTTGCATGTAGTCCAAAGCTTTTAAAGATCCATATAGAAAAACATTCTGGAATAGATTATCCTACAAGCAAGTTCATATCACCTTGATTTTATCCTTTCAAGCTCAAAACAAAGTGCAAAAACGCATATACCCAAAGTGTATATTCCTCAAAATAAAACCCAAGGTACAAATTTGTCAAGAACAAGCTCAAACCCATGATCGAATCTCTTTAAATCTCACATGCAGACCTACATAGTCACAAATCCATTTACCCACAGTTTCAAATCAGGTTTTTAAGCATCAATACATAATTCGAACATCTGAAATTTCACTGTGCATGTTTTGAAACCCAAAAACTTTTACAAATCTCCTTCACAAACACGGATCTAGACCCAACACTCACTCTGGTTCTAAACTCAAGTTCACAAGAAAAATGGGTTCAACTCAAAACCCCAAAAACAAGATCCCATTCTAAGAAATCCAAACACACATGAAGATAAAGAGAAGAAGAATACAATCCATCACAAGTACGAACTCACCTTTTTGAAGAAGACATGGAAGCTCCAGCAAGGGTCCGTGTGGCTTCTCTGGCGGCAGCTCCGGCGAGACCATGGTGGCTGCACCTCCTTCACGACTGATCCCCCATTCTCGGCTCTCGAGCTCTCGAGCTCTCAAGCTCTCGGGTCCCTCTTCTCCCTCTCGACCTTCTCTCGGCTTCTCTCTAGATTTTTGGATGGTAATAGGGAAACAAATGGGCTGACTTGGGTTAAATGATAGATTTAAGGGACTGTTTGGTCACGGGTATACATATAAATGAGGTGGGCTTATTTGCAAATATCACAAATCTAGTTTCTTACATTTACAACACATCCTTAAGTTTTACATATACAAAAAAAAAAAAAAAAATATCCCAAAGTATATAGATAATCATAAAAATAAGCTTATAAAATTTTCGGGTTATCACAAGTGTTGATGGATTGATGGGATGATCAAGCGGAGAATGTTGAGACGGCTAGGTTTTTGTACTCAATTTGCATGAGGATGTGGAGGAGGAGGAGAAGACCTACCGGAGAAGGAGCTCGAGGAGGAACTGTTGTTAGCCACAGCAAGGTGAAGCTAGAGTTCATGGGTTGTTTTTTGGGTTCAGATCTCAGGGGCACTTGAATTACTAAAAAAATAGGACCTTAGGCAATAAAACTTTTTTAAATAGGATGAGAGGAAAAAAAAAATTGTTGGACTTTAGTTAACAAAAGACTTTAAAAGAGGATTTTTAGCCAAATATGCCTTAAGAAATACTATTAGCGTGCCCACCTAAGTGTATTAAGAATATAATTATAGATTGCATCAATATATATTGATATACAAGATAATATGGGATATAGGCAGCTGATCATAGGGGCTGTGCACAGTCAGTTAAGGATAGGTTTGAGGTAATACCGCCAACAACCCTCCCTTAGCAGGTAATTAATCTTCACAACCG
>JAESVK010056908.1:0-15042 GCA_017140935.1 Hamamelis virginiana | reverse complement strand
ATAGTACAGTTGATCTCCTTAATGATGCATCCAGAGGAGAAGAAAGAAGAAACAGCTTTAATGACATCCTCCCCAACAATCGACCAGGCTTTCTTTAAGAATAAGGAAGAGAACCCATCTGGTCCAGGAGCCTTATTATCCTTAATAGAGAATATAGCAGACTTTATCTCATCAGCAGAGATATCTTTACTCAGGATGTTAAGGTGATCAGAAGACCAGCAAAACCCATCAAGTTTCCCAAGATAATCCTGCAAGCCAGTAGAGAAGGAAGATACACCCAGCAAAGATTGAAAATAACTAACAGCTTCATTGCTAATATCACCATGATCCTGAAGATGCACTCCATCAGAGTTCACAATACATTTCAGAGAGTTAAAAGAATTCATTGCTTTCACAGACTTATGGAAAAAAAATGTATTACTATCCCCCAATTTAAGCCATTGAACTCGAGACTTTTGCTTCAAGAAACTCTCCTCAGCAGAGAAAAGATCATGGTACACTAATTATCCAAAAAAAAAAAAAAAGATCATGGTACACTCTAAGACATCTCTTTTCTTAAGCAACAAAATTTAAGTCCTCGTTTTGAACACGACTGCTGATGGGCTAGAGAGAGAAGCTCTGGCGATTGGGGAGAAGGAAATATGGGTTTGGTGGGGAGCAGTTCTCGCGATGCTAGTTGATTCTTAGTTTGGCTTTGGTTTGTTGCTTAGTGCTTGCTGTTTCCCCTTTCCACTGTCGCGTGGGTTTGGATTGGTTGCCTTGTTGCCCTCAAAGCTTTTTTTTTTTTTTTTGGATAATTAATAAATATTTATACACCCTCGAAGCTTCTCTTCCACTGTTTCTGGTATGTTTTGTTTTCTCCATTATGGTTTTTAAAAATCCATCCTCCTCCATTCCACGTGGTCCTCGGGCTGCGGGTTCCTCTTTGGGTGTTAATCATAGAAAGTTAGATGCTGCTTCTATTGGACCTTCACGCATCAGTGGATCTACTATGTCAAATTTGTCTCTAGGGGTTGTTTCGCAGAATCTCATGAGTGGAGATCCACATGGCTTCAGCCCTCGTGATGCGGTTTCCCATGGTTGCGTTGACCCTGGAATGGTAGGTGATAAACACTTAGCGGTGGGTTCTTCTGTTGCTGGAATTTCTACAGTAGTGGGAAAACACAAGTTTTCACGAGCTGGTGTTGGAAACCGTGTTGAATCTGCAGACCTTGCTTTTAATGGTCCCCGTATTTCAGCTCTGAAGGATCAATGTTTGGAAGGTGTTAGTGGCAGACAAGATTCTCTTGGTAATTCTTTAGCACAAGTTCCAGTGGATTCTTCTGCTGCGGGAAAAGCTTCAGTGGAGGGTTTGTTGTCCTCAGCTGCTACCGCGCCTGTTTCCTTTATTGCTGGCTCCTCCTCCTCTGCACAAGTGGCTTTGGGTCCCAACAACTCAGTCCCACCTGAAGTTCGTGCCCCTGAAGCACTCACCCACTTTACCCCTCCTGGTTCTCCTCGCGATGTGGGTACGGCTAGGGTTTTCGATTTCTCTAAACATTGTGACAACCCTGTTTTGACTTTTAATGATCATACTACTATGGATAATGTTCATGCTGTTAATACACTGTTCATACTGGTAACACTCTTAATCCTCCTCACGATGAGGGTCACCTTTCACGTGGAGGTTTTTCTTCTCATGGCAGCACCATGATCTCAGATCTACAAGGCTCTGTTTCTCCTAAATCAGATTCTTTTAGATCTGAGAATGCAAGCTCTGTTATTGGCAAAAAACCTCTTCCTAGCTGGAAAGATTTGTTCTCTGTTCCAACCAAAGTTTCCACTCCGCTGGGTTTCTCTATTACATCCCGTTTGGATGGGAAATTTGTTGTAAAACCTCCTGCAGAGGCTGTAGCTGAGGGTGTGGATTTATGGAAGGACTGTTTAGTTGGGCAATTCTTTGATAAACGCCTGCCCCTTTATGTGGTACGTTCGGCTGTTGACAAGCTTTGGGGCAAGCATGAAATGCCTGAGATCTCTACTACAGATAATGGCCTATTTATTTTCAGATTTATGGACATCTCTGCTCATAATTGGGTTCTGGAATCAGGTCCATGGTATCTAGCTGGAAGACTTATAATTCTGCGAATTTGGAAGCCAGGTATGGAAATGCTCAATATCCAGCTTACCTCTCTCCCTATCTGGGTTAAGTTCTATAATATTCCTTTGGAATATTGGACCAGTACTAGTCTTGGTTGTATTGCTTGTACAGTAGGCAAACCGTTACATCTTGATTCCCTTACTGAGAGCCACTCGCGTTTGTCCTTTGCTCGGATTTGCATTGAGGTGGATTTACACTGTGAATTTCCCGAGTCTATTCTCCTGGACTTGGGTAATGGCAAATTCACCAATATTAGGGTTGAATACCCTTGGGTTCCTCATAGTTGCTCCCACTGCAAGGTTTTTGGTCATAAACTTATGCATTGTCACGTTCAGAAGGAATGGAGAGCTAAGCAGGCTGCAATGTTGTTCCTCAATCTGGTAACTGTGTGGCTGATGATGTGATTGGTGGTGTTCAGTCTAATGTTTTGGAGCTTGCTGACTCGGGTAAGAGAATTCCTCTGGATGTCTCCTCTGTCACCATTCCTGATAGTTCTGTTGTAAGTATTATAGATAAGCTGAATGCTGTTACTGTTCCTGTTGATTGTAGTAATAGTTTTTTACCTGTTTCACCTATTGTAAATGAGCATGTTACTGTAAATGAGAATATTACTGCTGATTTTGTGAAACTCCCTGGCAACTCGTTTGAATGTCTGGCTCTCAGTGAGGCATCTTCTCCAATTGAAGTGGCAATGGAGCTAGATTCTACCAGACCTGTGCTTCCTTGTCCTGCAGATTTTTCTGACACTTCCCCTAACTGTGACACCTTTAAACTTGTTAAAAGAATAGATGAAATGGATTATTCTACTCTCCCTTTGTCCAAGAATAAACTCAAAAAGTTAAGGAAACAAAATCATTTGATCAAGGCCTCTATGTCTGCTGGTGATAGCACTACTCCCTCCCCAATTTTTCCCCCTTCTGATGGTTAAGTTCGCTGCATGGAATATAAGGGGCATGAATGCTTCCCTTAAGCAAACAGAAATGCGTTCTTTTATTTCTACTCATTCTCTTGACTTCATGTGTATTCTGGAATCTCGTATAAAGTTCTCAAATATGGACAGAATCTTCAAATTCATTCTTCCTGGTTGGTGTATCTCTCATAACTATGATCATGCTTTGCTTGGTAGGATTTGGGTCTGTTGGAACCCGAAAGTGGTTAATGTTGTTACTGTTCATTGCACTGACCAAGTTATTTTTTGTCACATTACTTCCCTTAAAGATAAGTGTTCTTTCTATTGTTCTGCCATATATGCTTCCAACAACCAAATAGACAGGAGAGCTCTTTGGAGTCAGTTGAACTGGAGTGCTTCTATTGTGGGCTCCAACCCTTGGTTTTTGCTGGGAGATTTCAACACCACCAGATTTGCTAGTGAGAAGGCTGGGGGTAATGAGGTTTCTGATGGTGCTATGGATGAATTCCATGAATTCTTGTTCAACCTTGAGCTTGCTGACATGCCTTTTGTGGGGCCCCTCCTTACTTGGATGAATAGGCGTGAGGGCAATCACTTCATTGCCAGGAAGCTGGATCGATGCCTCCAAAATGAAAGCAGTCTTGATCTTTTCCCGAATGCTTTGACTGAATTCCTATGTCCTGGGATCTCTGATCACTGCCCTTTTGTAATTAACCTCAATTTTTGTTTAAACCCCTGTCCCAGAAAATGTTATCCCTTCAAATTCTTTAACTTTTGGGCAGACCACTCCACTTTTCTTGATGTTGTTCAGGATGCTTGGAACATTGATGTTTATGGCACCCCTATGTACAGGTTGACTCGAAAGTTTAAAAGTGTAAAGGCTGGCCTTAAGGCTTTCAACTTTAATTCTTTTGCTGATATCCGTGGGAAAGTTGTTGATGCTAGGGTAGCTCTTGAACATGCTCAGACTGACTTGCTTAATAATCCCTATGATGCTGTCTTGGTGGAAAATGAGAAATCATGCCTGCAAGCTTTCCATGACTTAGCTTTGGCTTAAGAAGGTTTTTTGAAGCAGAAGTCTAGAATCCAATGGCTCAAGCTTGGGGATAAGAATTCTAATTTCTTTCATAAAGCTGTCAAAGCCCGTAACTCCATGAACTCTATGAATTGCATTATGATGGATGATGGTTGTAGAACTGAAGATCCGGATGTCATTAAACAGGTCGCTGTTTCTCACTTCCAATCTATTTTGGGTTCTGATGATTTGTCTCATGACCGTGCTGCCTACTTAGCTAATCTCAATGGTTTTTCCTGGTCTCCTGAACACTTGGCTATTCTGGGTAAAGAGATAACCCATGATGAGATTAAGAGTGCTATTTTTTCTATTAAAGATTCTAAAGCCCCGGGTCCTGATGGTTTCTCTTCCCTTTTTTTCAAACGGGCTTGGAACATTGTTGGTGGTGATGTTGTTGATGCTGTTCATTCTTTCTTCAATTCTGGATGCATGCTTCGGGAAATTAACTGCACTATCTTAGCTTTGGTCCCTAAAGTTCCTAATCCTAGCTCCATGCATGACTATAGACCCATCTCTTGTTGTAATACTGTTTATAAATGCATTTCGAAGATCATTGCTAACAGAATTAAACTCTATCTTCCTGATATTATAAATCCTTCTCAATCAGCTTTTGTGCAGGGCCGTAGTATTGCTGATAATATTCTTCTCACTCAGGAATTGTTGCTTAATTATCATCGTGATTCTGGTTCACCTAGATGTGCTTTAAAGATTGACATCAAAGGGAAGATGGAGTTTTTCTAGTGAGAGAAACTCTGGGGTTAACCTTAGGAGTAACGAAAGTTTTGAGCAGTGATGGGGTTCTTTCTAGAGAGAGAAGCTCTGGATTTTGGGTGATCTTGTCTCTTGTTCTTCGAAATGCCACTGTCTCATCCTAGTGTTTTGTGTTAATCAATGGGGAAGAATTCTACTTTGAAGAGTGGCTCAAAAATGTCTCTTAAATCTTTTCATGATCAAGTTCCATCTGATTGTGTTGGGATTATGTCTGATTTACCTTATGAGGTTAAACATGTTAATCATATTATGAAGATTAATGGATGGAATGAGAGCAAGGTTGCTTCTGTGCTTTTAGATAAGATTCGTAACAAAGAAGATCTGAAGGAGTGTCTCATTGTTAAACAAGGGCTTCAAATCTTGCTAGCTAGGAAGGGCCAGGCTTTGCTTGGTTGTGAGGAATTTGACAATCTTGAATCCATTGTTGCTGCTGTTCATGGCAGTCTGGGTATTGGTTCGTCAAATCCTAGTGCTGTTTCTGATACTGCGGTGAAACTGGTGGATCATGGTATTGGCGGCAGTGGCATGGGTTCTTCCACTCATAGTGTCGTGGCTGATAGTGTTATGGATCCGGTGGATGTGGTTGATGAAGGTAGTGAGGGTAGTGATGAATGTTGTTCCTGCGGATCTGAGGAAGAATGTCCCTTGTGCGGGACTGAAGAGGATGATTTGGGTTCTGTTATGGGTTCTGATCATGGTGAGAATGCCGCTGCTGCTAGTGTTCTTGTTTCAGAAGATGGAGGAAAGGGTGAAGGATGCAGCCTAGAAGCGTTGCAGATGATTTCTTTCCCGGTTGGAAGTAGTGCTGTTTCACCGCCTGCACTTGCTCAGTTGTCCCTGTCAAATAAAGTGGAAGATACTGCTTCCAAGTCTCTTGAAGTGATAGGATCGGCGCTTGATAATTCTGCCCCTGCTGTCTCATGTATTTTACCTACCGTTCAGTCCATTTCTCCTTCCCGAGGTAACCTTGTTGCAGGTTATCCTTATGAGGTAACTGAACATGATAATCTCGCGTCTAAGGGTGTAAGTGATTCAGTTGGTGTTTTAGAAGATGGAGGAAAGAATATTTTTAGTTTGACTGAGGCGCACTCGACATGCCCTCCAGCTGGTGTCTCTCTGCATGGGGTGCATGGTTCGTTGCTAACCCATCCCCAGGTGGTAGTTGGTGCTCAAACGTGTCTTGAAACACGTGCTGTCCACCCCAGTCTAGTTGCTGTTACGAATACCATTAAGGATGGGCTTGCATTAAATGCATTAATTGCATTAAAAGAGGACCAATCTCATTCACGTGGATTTCCTATTGAGAGTGGCAAGTCTACCTGTAGAGAGGAAGCTATTCCTTTGTCTTTTTCGGTGGCTTCTCCTCGTGTAGCTGCTCCTCGGTTTGTGCATGATAAATCTGATAAATCCGCTGAGGTGGCAGCTCGTGCTGATGTGGATGCAGTGGTTGATGTTAATCTTGTTAATGCTCATGGGGTATTAACCTCTGATGGAAATGTCCAATTAGCTAGCTCGGGTAATGCTATGTGCTTGCGCGTAAGAAGTGCAGTTCAATCCCAAGCGTAGGATCTATCTGTTGCAAGCATAGTAATTCATGGGAGTACCCATGGTCATATCCACAGGGATAGGCAGTCGAGAAAAATTACAAATCCCTTTGAAAATTGTTCAGATTCGAGAAAAAGAAAATAAAAATCATGGGGGTTTGGTTTGAAAGTTGTTTATACTAAACACATAAAAACTAATTAATATTAAAACAATTAAAGAAAAGAGCTGGGATTTAGAGTTCAACTTGTCCACATCCTTGGTTCTAATTTTTCACAATTAATACTCATCCAGATTACATTGAAGAATGGTCTGGATGGAAGATTTAACTATAAACCATATATTTTCTCGCTCAAATTACATTGAAGAATGGTTTGAGCGGAAGATTTGACAATAAAACCTATCCAACTGTTCAAGAAATAGGATATTCATGATAAACACCCTTTGAGACATTTTTACAAACACTTGGAACGCTTTCGGTGCTAAGGACTACCTGTGGCAGGAAATCCTGTCAACAGATGGTAAAAGCTAGCAGATCCTTGTGGATCATGAACAAATACTATGTTTAGTATGAATATCCAAATCTGTCAAGTTAGAATATGTGTGAGAAATTAGTACCTCATATATGAATCAAGCATCCCCCATCAATCCCAGCTGTTTAGAATTTAGCTACTCATGACTTGAAAATTAACAGATTAAAAGTAAATTAAACTAAAGACTTTGAATCAAAAATTGAAACTATGAAAGTAAATTACATAAATTGAAAATAACACAAAGTTGTTCTAATAAAAGAAATTACAAGAAAATGAAATTACAATGAAAATAAATTAAAAACTAACTAAAATCTAAACTAATAAAACTAAAACTAAAAACTAAAACTAAAGTAAAAAATGGAGTAGAAGAGGAGTGTTGGGCGTGAGAGAGGAGAAGAAGAGTGGAGTTGTCCAGGAGATATTCAAAGCAAAACAAAAAAAAATATCTTTGAAGCAAAATGACCAAAATGCCCTCAAAAAGTTTGCTTAATGGCTAAGAAAAATACCATTATCGATAATTAGAAATTGAACTATCGGTAGTTCAAGTCTTCGGGTTTCGGAAATTAAGAATTGATGCTTAATTACCGATAATTATAATTGGATGGTATCGATAGTGGTGCAATTCTGAATAAAATGAGATTGGCTACATGTTACAATTATCGATAATTGGAAAATGTAACTATCGATAGTTGTGGCTTGCTGAAATTTGATGGGCCAAATCCCATGGAGCACTACCTATAATACTTATACTACTATAGATAGTGAGGAAATGCTCGGTAAAATGCTACAACTTCAAATGCATGTATCTTGCTCGTCCGGAGTCGGATTTGGACGTTCTTTATATCGTTGGAAAGCTTGAGAAGTCTTCTTTTTAACCATGGTAGTCTCATAGTCTGATTCAATCCGGATAAAATCAGTTTTACCAAAATGTCCAGATTGGTTGCTTTTTGTACTTCATGACTTCATTTGCCCATATCTCCCAAACCACTTGGCATTTAGCTTTGAAATTTGATATGTGGCTTCAAGGCACACCTAGAAGTATGTCACATAAGTCTCATGACCTTTTATGACTTCCAAGGCTTGAATCTGAGCTCTCTCTTTACATGCAAAAGCATCCACTTTATAGCACTTTACCTACAAAACGGCAAAAACATGAAAACCATTAAAACTATATATATTCACTAATATAATGGCTAAAGTATGTACAATATGGTGGGCATAATGCAATAGAAATATGCAAATATATGATGCAATCACTATGCATGTTAAGAATTCTCTGAATATTATTGGTTCAAGTGCTATATCTAATTCCTCAAGAGTTGCTGATCAAGTTTTTATTCGAAGGAAAGATTTTGTTGAAGGTGCTAGTAGGAGAGGTAGGGTCTTGGGTAAAAGTGGGGGAGCTCATTGTTTTGATTCTGACTTCCCTCCTTTAAATCATTCTACACATGTTGTTAAGGATAATATTTCTTCCTCGGTTTGGAGTAAACCCAAGGCTAAATTACAGAAACTCATGAAGAAGGATGTGGGAAATGCCTCGAATGGTATTTTTGTTATTCCTGAAGCTATTATTGATGTGGGCGAGAAACTTTGGGAGTTTGCTTTTGTAGGGCACATTATTGACAAAAATCTTCCCTTTTCCTTGGTGAATGATTGGGCTCGGCGGTCTTGGGGTAATGTTGTGCTTGAAACTATCAAGCTTGAGCCGGGTTTCTTTCTTTTCAAAGTGGAAAATGAGTCAGCCTTGAATGATATTTTGAACAGCGAACCATCATTTATTGCAGGAAGACTTATGGTGATCAAACGGTGGAATATTGGGATGACTTTGGAAAAAGAATATTTTTCTAAAATTCCTGTGTGGATCAATTTAAAAAATCTTCCTATAGTTCTTCGCTCTATTGAAGAACTGGAATTTATTGGTAGCACTCTGGGTAACCCTCTTTATGTTGATTTGGTTAATCTAACCAGAATTTGTGTTGAAATTGATGCAGAAAAGGAGATCCCTAACTCCTTGGTGTTTGATTTGGGGAAGGGCCTTACTTCAGAAATTTTCTTTGAGATTCCTTGGAAGCCTTCTAGGTGTGATAGATGCAAGGTTTTTGGGCACTCTTCCCTGAAATGCCCGTTATATCAATCTTCTATTCCGAAGAAAGTATGGCAGGTTAAGAAGAATGTTCCTTCTGGTCCTAAGGTGTTCCCTAAGGTTGTTTCTTCTGTTGAGAGTAATTCCAAGGTTGGAGTGCCTTCTCCCCCTAAGGGTGCCTCCTTTACAAGCAATGAAACTGAAGAGTGGATAGAGGTTTCTAAAGCTAGAGTGAAGTCCAGTTCTTGTAAGACGGTTGAGCCTTCTGGATTAGATCATGGGAAGAATTCGTTTGAGGTTCTTTCATCTGGCGATGACTCTGCTACCTGTTTGGAGAATGACACTTTTGTTGATCATCCTAGTTCTTCTAGAATGAGGTTACGTGAAAAGTTGCATGGTTTAAAGAATGCTAGGAAGAAGGGTGCTGTTCCCTTTTAGTCTCTATTGTTGTTCCCTAGCCTCTTGGGTTGTAAGAGGTTCTTTGTTTTGGCTTGGGTGGCTTGTTGGCCTTCTTGCCTGTTGAGCTTTAGCTTGTTGCCTGCTGTTGTGCTTTGGTTTTTTCCCTGGCCTCTTTCTTTTGTAGGCTAGGGTTTGGGTAGCCTTTGGGCTTTTAAGCTGCGGCTTGTCGCCAGGATGGCTCTTGTGCTGTTTTTTCTTTTTTGGTTATAATATTTCTTAATTATCCAAAAAAAAGAAACTCTGGGGTTGGGTAGCTGATCCATTCTGGGGTTGGGTTGTGGTTTCCCTCTTCTTTCTTGCTTATGGATTTGTTTCTTCTGTGTTAGCTTTGATTGTTTTGTTTCTGTGTTTTACTCTTTTTATCCTTGTGTTTAATGGCTAAGAATTTGGGTTTGAAGCTTGGCTCCAAAATGTCTCTTAAAGACTTTCATGATAGTGTCCCTGTTGAAGGTGGTGGTAGTGCCACGAGTATGCCTGTTGAGGATGATTTATTGGAGGTTAAGCTTGTTCTCAAGATTATGGAAACTAAGCAATGGAGTGTTGAAGAGCTTGCATTTGTACTTTGCAATCAGATTCGTGAAAGGGTGAACTTGCCAAGTTGCTCTGTTATCAAGCAAGGCCTAGATGCATTGCTTGCTCGTGATGGTAGGGCTTTGGCTCACGGCAAAGAGCTTGAATCCATTTTGAAGTCTAGTTCTCTAGCTGGTAGTATTGGTGAAGGAAAAGATTATGAGGCAGGCGTTGTTGATAATGTAAGTGAATCTTGCTGCTCTTGTGATACATATGGTGATGATGAATGCTCCAAATGTCATATTAGTGACTGTGATAATGTTGAAAATGGTGAAGATTAGTTTGTCTTGAATGGATCTAGGGTGAGAGACGATTGTATTGGCAGTTCCATGGATGCGTCTCAAGGGAATGCGGATCGTTCTTCTCAGTTCCCTGGCCTAGAGTGTAGCCTTGGTGATGGTAGGGCTGCTGTCTTGGGGAGGTCGCATCACGATGTTGAAGCTTCTAAAGCTTTCTCACCTTTACCCGATGCGACTAAACCTGACTGTGGAGACTGTGGAACTGCTGGTGCAGTGACCCATAATATTTTGCATGCATCCTTGTCCCGTGTTGAGGCTGATGGAGAAGGTGGTAATAATATGTTAAGTGTTAATAGTTTTAATATTCCTCATATTGATGATGGCGCGGGTCCCATGAGTGGAAATTCAATGGAGGGGTTTTTGTCTCCACCTCGTCAAATCTCTTGTGGCGGTTCGAGAAGGTTGTTGTCAGATGGCACTTTTGATGGGGGTTTTGTAAGCCTGCAAAGTGTTGAAATTTCTTTAGTGGGTGAAAATGCATTTAATGCATTTAATGCTATGCACTTGTCTCATTCACGTGGGGTTAATAGTGATAGAGATGGGCCAGATGGCTTTGAGAAACCTGTTGGAGGCTTGAGTGGGGAGGAATTATTTTCTTTTAATAATTCAAGTGGGCCAGGGTCTCAATTGAACATGAGTGCTGCCCATGTGTACGATGGTGGTGGGGGAAAGGCTATCTTGGCTTCTAGTCCTCCTCTGTTTATTGCGTGTGGAAGCTCTATTGGTCCAACTCAAGTTGTCACGCCTGCTGCTCCAAGTGAAATACCAATCCACGCAGTTGGTTCTGGGTTGGATCTTGATGCGTCCAGTTCGTCCCACGTAGTTTATGCAGCTCAGAAGGATCTAGTTCATGGAAGTGTTGAGGATATTTTCTCTCGTGAGGATAGTGGGATTATTTACCCCAGTGATGCAGCTGTCCATGGCGTCGTGCATGCCTCGCATGCAATGTGTCCTCTTGCTCCTATCGATGTTCTCGGTAAGCATGAAGCCTCAGCATAGTGAGAGAAGCTCTGGGTTTGGGTGATTTCCCTTATTTTCTCTCTTGCATTAGGTTTATTTTATCTGTGTGATCATGGTTTGATCTTTGATTTCTTTGTCTTAGTTTTTTCTTTGGTCATTTTGTTCTGTCCTTGTGTTTTATGGGGAAGAATTCTGGTTTGAAGCTTGGTTCAAAAATGTCTCTTAAGGACTTTCATGAAAATGTCTCTGTTGAGGGTGGTGTTAATGCCACAAGCAAACCCGTTGAGGTTGATTCGTATGAGGTTAGGGCTGTTCTCAAGCTTTTGGAAATCAAGAAGTGGAATCTTGAAGAGCTTGCCTCTGTTCTTTGCACCCAGATCCGTGAGAGGGTAGACCTGCCTAGGTGTGCTATTGTCAAAATGGGTCTTGTTGAATTGCTAGCCCGAGATGGTAAGGCTCTGGTTGATGGCAAAGAGCTTGATGCCATTTTATCTTCTTGTTCTCTTGGTTCTGGTTTTGGAAGTGACAGTGTTGGGGTTGGCTGTGAAGGTAGTGTGGGTTTATCTTCTGGTAGTGCTGGTTCAAGTGCTAGCAGTGTTGGTAGCTTGGTTAAGGTTGGTGGTCAAGGTGATGATGTAGATGGTGGTGTGGTTACTACTCCCAGTGATGTTGAACGAGCTGTTGACCATGTTGATGATGATGACGATGACAGCAGTGGGCCTTCTTGTTCTTGTGGAAGTCTTGAAGACTGCTCTTTGTGTCGAGATAGCGACTGTGAAGATGAAGGTGTTGTTGAGACTGAAGATTTCCAGACTAAGCTTGCATTTGAGAAGTTGGACGTTAATGGCGGACTGGTTCTTGGCGGACTGGGTTCTGCTGTTCTCGAGGGAAGGGTTACTACGGCTACTGACTCCACTGTTGCTGTTTGCAGTGGAGTTGGAACCTCTGTTAAACGGCGTGATG
Organism: Hamamelis virginiana; assembly: GCA_017140935.1. Lineage (NCBI taxonomy): Eukaryota > Viridiplantae > Streptophyta > Magnoliopsida > Saxifragales > Hamamelidaceae > Hamamelis > Hamamelis virginiana. Next base: position 2,737 of record JAESVK010056908.1, on the reverse strand, counting down.
TTTCTCAAGCTTCCCACTCCTCCAGTGATGTTGCTGTAGGTGGTCAGCATGCATTAAATGCATTAATTGCTTCTCATAATACCTATTCACGTGCTAAAGGTGGCCATGCTAGGGAGGGAGCTGACAAGCTTGTTAGTAACAGTCCAAGTTTTAATTTGGGTGGAATGTCCGACGAAGTTACTGTTGGGAGTATGGTTAACTTGTCTATGGTTGGAAAAGTGAAGGCGTGTGGGGCTGACCCCCAAAGAATTGAGTTGAATCCTGATGAGGTTAGTATAAATGCATTACATGCATTAAATACTAGTCAAGTGTCTCATCCGCGTTTTGAAGCTAGTGCATGTGAAGTTATTGATGTTAATTCTCGTGGGGCCCTTCATGACATTGCTTCTAGTCAAGTTAATATGGTCAGTGGATGTCCAATGAATTGCGTGTCCAGTCATCAAGTTAATATAGCCCTTCATGACAATGAATTGCGTAGAGGTGAAGTTGAGGGTAAGCTTGCATTTAATGCAGCTCATTATGCTCTATCACGTGGCGATGTAGCTGGAGATGCTACGCGGGGTATAGGAGGTTTTGTTAAACCAAGGGATATGCAATCATTTGTTTCTCCTGCTAGGGTCTCGTGCCCCACTGAAACCAGCTTGGTTGATAGTGGCTCTCGAGGTGGTTTTGACGAAAATAATAAGTTTATTATTAATAGTGGGGTGGCATTAAATGCAAGTGTGACTTCTCAGTCTACTAGAGGAAATGGTGGCGATTTGCCGTGTGGGAATTTTAGTGTTGGCGCGGGTCTCAAGTTAGCTTGTGAAGGTCCACTTGTCAACGAATGTTCCTTGGATCCTAGTGAGGCGTGTACTGTTTTGATTAATGGGGCTAGCTCTCAGACACGTGGGGGCGCTGTTATGAGTTTGGATGCAGCGACTGGATGCTTGGATCCTAATATTTCTAAAAGTTCAAATTGGAAATTTGCTAATGGGTCTGGATCCCAAGGCTTTGAATTACGTGAGAGGGCTTTTGCCAGCCAAGTCTCTTCTCTTGTTGAATGTAATAATGGCGCGGGTTTTGATATTGGGGGTGATACTGGGGCTGTTCCTCTATCCTACGAAGCTTCTAAAGTCCATGCTAAGTCCATGCAGCCCCGTAGGTCTCCATTGGGTGAGTTGATGTCAGCACGTGAATGTTTGAATATTGGTTCTATTCGGGCTGAAGGTTTATCTTCTGTTGATTTGTATATGGATGCTGCCCATGCTACCCGTGTGGTAGTGGGAGTTGACCGTGAGCTGGAAGATCCTTTGCAAGCTAGTTCTCGTGAAGGTTCTCTTGGCTTGCATGGTTTGCATGCAAATAGGAAAGCTCTTGGTGGTGTTGTTTTTCCTCAAGGCGAAGCCGGTTCTGTTACTCCGGAGGGTGCTACTGGTTTTGGTTTCCAGGATGGTACTGTTGAGTTTCCTCCCTTGAAGTCTTCTTCAGTGGGTCTCAAGTCTCCGTAAAGGCTGGTTTTAGTGCTCCCTCTTCTCAGTCGTGGAGTAGTCTTGTCCATAACCCTGCCAAGCATTTTAAGTTGTTGCAACTCTCAAGTATGGATATTGGGGAATGTAAGGAAGGAATTTTTGCTGTTCCGTCCAAGGTTTTAGACGAAGGGAAAAAAGAATGGGACCTTTCCATCTTGGGGTATGTTCTGGATAAGAATCTACCTTTTCCAATGGTTAGCAATTGGGCGTCTCGGATTTGGGGTGATGACGTTTCTAAAGTGTTGAAATTTGATAATGGCTTTTACCTTTTCAAAGCTAGCTGCTCGGAAGCTCTTGATAGAATTTTAAATGGTGGGCCTTATTACATTGCTGGTAAATATTTGGTTCTTAAACAATGGGTGTCGGGAATGGAGTTAAAGAAAAATTGTATTTCTAGTATTCCTCTTTGGATCAAGTTCTTCAATGTCCCTCTTGTTTTGCGTACCACAAAGGGTATGGAATTTTTGGGAAGTATTTTAGGTTGTCCTTTATTTATGGATATGCATACGGTCACTGGTAGTAGGGCCAGCTTCGCTCGTGTGTGCATTGAGATTGACGCTCGAAAGGTTGTTCCTAATTCTCTGAAAGTGGATGTTGGGAATGGTGAGATTGCTGAAATTGGGATTGAGATTCCTTGGTTCCCTTCTCGTTGTGAGAAGTGTAATGTGTTTGGCCATTCTTTATTGAAATGTCCTCTTACCACTCCATCTCCCGTAGTTCCCAAGCCTTCTCAAGTTTGGAGAAAGAAAGACCCTCAGGTTTCTCGGGCTCCTACAGTTGTTACTGATCATTGGCATGAGGTCTCTTCTTCTAAGGCCAAGGTTGATGTAGGTTCGGTTGCGTGTATGAAGGTTAATGCTCCCCCTGTTAGTAAGGGTTGTGATACTAGTAATCAGTTCAGTGCTCTTGTAGCCAGTGATGTTGATGAAGCTCAATTGGATGATTCAGATTTGATGGATAGCATTTATAATGATAACCTTGTATCTAGAAAGTCTCTTAAAAAGAAGCTTAAAGATAAAATTCATTCTCTTAAGAATTCGAGAGGGAGAGATGTCCCTTAGTTTTTGGTCGTTCTTTGCTTTCTCCTAGCCTCTTGGGTTGTAAGAGGATTTTTTTTTAGGCTAGGGTCTGTGTTGTTAGCCCTTTGTTGCGGCTAGTGCTTTGCGCTTCTTTGTAAATTCTTGTTTTTTGGTAATATATTTCTTAATTATCCAAAAAAAAAAAAA
>JAESVK010056905.1:0-11769 GCA_017140935.1 Hamamelis virginiana | reverse complement strand
AAAAAAAAAAAAAAAAAAAAAAAAAAAAAAAAAGATCCTCCTGATCCTCCAGTGTCTTCAAGAATGAGATTGCGAGATAAACTGCATGGGTTTAAAAATGCTAGAAGGAAGGGCTCCGGATCTTTTTAGCTCTTTTAGTTTTCCCTATCCTCTTGGGTTGTAAGAGGTTTCTCTTGGTTGCCTGATGGCTTGTTTGCCTGGTGGCTGTAAATCTTTTGGTTTTTTGCCTGGTTGGCGCTTGTGCTTGTTCTGTTTTTGGTAATAAATTTCTTAATTATCCAAAAAAAAAAAAAAAAAAAATGTTATCAACAGTCAAGTTTTGGCTTTCACAAAACTTTTCCATGAAGGATTTGGGAGAAGCATCCTATATACTAGGTATAAAGGTCTATAGAGATAGATCTAGAAGGTTGCTTGGACTCTCCCAATCCATGTACATAGATAAAGTGTTGAAAAGGTTCAACATGGAGAATTCCAAGAGAGGTTTAATTCCTTTCAGACATGGAATTCATCTTTTCAGGGGCATGAGCCCCAAGACACCAGAGGAAAGAGATAGCATGAGTAAGATTCCATATGCTTCGGCTATTGGAAGTCTTATGTATGCTATGCTATGTACACGACCTGATATCAGTCATGCTGTGAGTGTGACTAGTAGATATCAATCTAATCCAGGTTCAGAACACTGGATTGTAGTCAAGAATATCCTTAAGTACTTAAGAAGGACTAAGGATTTAATTCTTGTCTATGGAGGAGGAGAGCTAACAGTTGATGGTTATACTGATTCAGATTTTCAATCAGATATTGATGATAGAAAATCTAATTCTGGATATATCTTCACCTTAAATGGTGGAGTAGTTAGTTGGAAGAGCTGTAAGCAAAGTACTACAGCGGATTTCACTACTGAGGCTGAGTACATTGCAGCATCTGAAGCTGCCAAGGAAGCTGTTTGGATTAGGAAGTTCGTCTCTGAACTTGGAGTTGTTCCTACCATTGAGTCACCTATATCTTTATATTGTGACAACAATGGAGCTATTGCGCAAGCAAAGGAACCAAGGTCTCATCAGAAGTCCAAACACATCGAGCGGCGATATCACATAATCAAAGAGATTATTGCTAGAGGTGACATCTGCATTCAGAAGATCGCATCTGCGGATAACGTAGCAGACCCATTCACTAAGGCACTGACTCTTCAGAGTCTTGATCGACATCTTGAGAAGATGGGTATGAGATACATGGGCGATTGGCTTTAGTGCAAGTGGGAGATTGTCAGTAATATGCCCTAATAGCCAATCTTACTGGTGTAATTTAGGACATAAAGTTGATTCATGTATTATTATTATTCTTTTTTTTTGGATAATTATGTATTATTATTATTCATTAATAATATGGGCTTTTGATTATCATGTATTCTTCTGTTATTATATTCATGATAAGTCCTTAGAAGGAATGTCAATATAAGATCTCAAGAGTTGAGATTAGAAGACTTATATTGTTAAAGATTTCTTTCTTAGATATTCCTAGTCATAGGATTATTTATTGGGCATTAATAATCCGGATAGACTAGCACAGGTTATGTCTGCTCAATATGGAGAATGACTAGTCTCAAGTCATTTGTGTAATGACACTAGGACAAACCTGTGGGTGCTTGTTTGAGAACAAGTACACTGAATGTGATCATTGATTGAGTTTGTTGAATGGAGTTTTACTTACATGTCAAACAACAACTCAGGGTTACAATGATGCAAGTGATCCTTAGACCTGAGGCACCATAGATGTCCTGTGTTAGGGATATTAGGGTTTGATAGTACAATGTACATATCCTAACCATGGAATTTGTGTATGTACTCATTGGCCCTAGTATACCTGTCATGGGGACATATGAGTGTACAACAAGGAATCTATCACTCTCAGTAAAGAGAGGGAATGCCTCGTATTATTCTCAAAGATATAATTCATATAAGTCTTTGGCCAAAGCAGTTGGGAATAAGAAAACTGTTTCTTGAGTATCCCAAGGTTGAATTTATATTTTGAGAATCACATACAAAATGTTAAATTAGGGTTTGACATATTATCCAATACCCAAGTAATTTAAGTAAGGCATTGTTTGATGGAAGGATCGAATTGTATCTTAAATTGTAACTGAAGGGTTCACTGTGTTATGATTAACCTTCACACAACCTAGGGTGTGTCTTGACATATTGCTAGATGTCACTCAGGACTAGTAGAGGCCAAAGAGAAATTGATTTCTCAAAAAGGAAATTAGAAGAGTTCTAATTTGAACCTTAAATAAAAGTAGTTTTATTTGAAGGATAATTTATTATCCTAATTCCTACTACTAGGTTGTTGTGAACCTAAGAGGTCACACACATATAGTTGGTAGCTTCATTTAAAGAAGAAGAGAGAATAATATGCAAATATCAATTAACTAGAATTTCAAGTTTTTGAATTTTGAAATTTGAATTTTGAATTTTGAATTTTGAATTTTATGAAATTTGAAATTTTGAAATTTTGAATTTTGAAATTTGAAATTTTGAAATTTGAAATTTGAAATTTGAAATTTGAAATTTGAAATTGTCATGTGATGACAAGATAATTAAAGATTTCAAGTAGTTAATTGAATTTCAAGTTGGTTGAAATTTAAATTTGAAATGGTTTCAAATTATAGATAAGATGACAAATCTATCTTTGCATTTATATTTTGAATTTGATTTAATTCAAATTTGAAATATGGTTATCATCATCTAGGTGAGCTAGCACTCACATATAGATAGAGGACAAGGGGTGGCCGGCCACATCAAGCTAGAAAGGATCAAAATTGGTTTTTTGAAAATCCTAGCCATCTCCTCTCTATCTCTCTCTCTCATCTTTTGGAGCTTGCAATTAGTGTGGATTACTCTTGGAGGCTCTCAAGTTAGAGGCTGCACCTTCATTAATCCTACTCTTAAGGCTTTCAATGTAAGTTATTTATATTGTTTTATGTATTAATTATATAGCTTATACAATCATCATGTGATCTTGGTTCACATTCCATGGAGAAAATTTTTTATTCCGCTAGTTTCCATGGGATTCTTTCAGATATCTTTCTTCTTTTCCTCAACACTAGTACGCTTAGCAGCTCGAACCTCATGCCACTGATTATCACAAACAACAGCAGTCTGAGTGACAACCTGGGTATCTTCACGGTTTCCCGCCCAAGCTTTTGGTCTCTATTTTGGTGGGGCAATTGACTTGGGGCAGTCGAATGTAGGTGATGGGTGCCCTGCCCTAGCTACGGCTAACCACTGTGTAGCTGCTGCTGCAGCGTCCTTACCTGCTGTGGTTGGTTCTCCAACTTTATACGGCACCTTGCCTCTTTCTCTTGAAGTCAATCAAGGTAACGCAGGTGCAGGCTGTCCCTCTCACGCATTGATTGGCTTACCTTCTCTTTCCTTCCGCGCAACCAAGGGTGAAAGCGGCGCATATTTTGATGCTGATAATATTCCTTTTAATTTGAATAGTGGTGCACAGTCTGTTTCTCCAACATGTGTCCCATTTAATGCACGATGTGCATGCGTCTCATACATCACGTCCCTGTGATACTGGTGATGTACATGTCAAACTTGCAGATCTGACAGCACATGCATCCCACTCCGATGACGTTAGTGCTTCACATGGTAAGCTTACATTAAATGCAACTCATAAGCTTCATTCACGTGGTGCGCATATTTGTTCTTCTCCAGTTAGAGCCCCGTTTCCCGATATGCATGCCTCATATGCAATGTGTCCCCGTGACACTGTTGTAGCTCCTGGCCAGAAGTCTCATTCTCGTGGAGTAGCTAGTGATATGTCAACTCGTGATGATAGTGGTTCTGTTAAACCACGTGATACAGATGGCCCTATCACGGATGGGTATTTTGGGACTCCTGCAGTGAGTGTTGATAATCCCATTTCAGTTGGTGGTTCAGTTGTCGATGAACCTGTTGCCAAGTTTGCGCAAGTTGCTGGTTTGCTTGGTATGCATGATGAGACCACATTTATTGCTGCTCTAGAATCTTCGTCTCATGGGATGGATATGCATGATGTGACCGCATTTATTGATGCAGGTTTTGCTCCAGTTTCTTTGGCCGTCAGTGTTACTAATAGTGCTTAAGTGGATGGATTTTATTTATTGCTTGGGCAAGAGTAAGTGTCTTCTGATGTGGTTGATGGGAGCGCATTTAATGCTTTGTTTACTTATCTCCTTCAAGTGTCACTAGTGTAGATGCTGGTGATGTGGTTGGGTCTACATTTCTTGGTGTTGGCGTGTATGGGTTTCTTTGGGTTCTTTTTTAATTTTTTTATTTAAATTTTTAAGTGGGTCCCGGTCCCATGGTCTTGTGGTGGCTGACCTTGCGCATGGGGTTATTGGGGATGAACCGTGCTTGTCCTTGTGTGCCGTGGTTTTGTGAATTTCCTTCTCACGTGAGTGTTAATCTGATGCATGGCTGGCTTGCTCCATCTAATATTCATTTTAGGCCTGTTTTGGTTAACCGCAAGGTGTTAGGTTCGAGCTGATGGATGTGGGTCGTGCGCATGGTGGTTTCCACATGATCTTTGAGTGCATGCTGGTCCTCTAGTGCATCGGTTTATGCGCCTCTGTTTCTCCGTGCTGCCGTGCTCATGGTCTTTGTCTATGCTTGCTCCTGACGGCTTTGATGGTCGTGCTTTCGACCGTTTGACCGGCTATGTTTATTTTTATTGCTATATTATAATGTCGGCTGATGTGTTTACAGGTCTTGTTTAGACTTTTTAATTGCAAATAGGAAGGGTTGAACTCCCATGGTATTTGTATTTGTGTTTTTCTTCCCCCTAGCCTCTTGGGTTGTAAGAGGTTTTTTTTATAGGTTAGGGTGGTTGGTTGGCCTATTGGGCTTTTAAGCTTCGGCCTGTCGCCAGGATGGCATTTGCGCTGTAATTCTTTTTTGGTAAATATATTTCTTAATTATCCAAAAAAAAAAAAAAAAGTTTGGTTTACAATTTTGTTCTACCAATTCCTATCCAGCAGGTATACAGTGTTCAGGTCCCATCCATCGGTCCAATGCTAATTTTGTGAGTAAACATAGGGATGGGTTAACTCAGTTAGGATCGGGTGAAGAGTTTCCTCCTCTTGAGGCTCGTTCTCCTACTCGTGCCAGTGATGGTGTTCGACTGGTTCCACCATTATCTCGCCCTTGGAAAAGTCTCGTCATCCTGCTAGTCAAGCTAAGCTGCTTAAGCTATCTAGAAGGGATATTGGGCAATTCAATGAGGATGTGTATGATGTTCCAGACCATGTCATTGATGAAGGTAAGATTCGTTGGGAGTTCTCTCTTTTGGGTTATGTTCTTGACAAAAACCTTCCCTACGCTTTTGTTAAAGATTGGAGTTCAAGGATATGGGGAGATGAGATCTCTGAAGTTCTCAAGTTTGATTTAGGCTTTTTTCTTTTTAGAGCCAAGAATTTTGATGCTATTACTAGAATTTTAAATGGTGGTCCTTACTATATTGCCGGTAGATATTTGGTGCTTCAGACATGGCAGCCGGGTATGGAATTGAAAAAATGTGGTTTATCTAAAATTCCTATTTGGGTAAAGTTATTCAATGTCCCCCTTGTTCTTTGTACGTCCACGGGAATGGAATATCTTGGAAGCATTCTGGGGAATCCTTTGTATATGGATGTGCACACTGCAATGGGAAGTAGAGCAAATTTTGCTAGACTTTGTATTGAGATTGAAGCTGATAAAATTATCCCTAAGTCCCTGAAATTGGCGGTTGGGAATGATGAAATTGTAGAAGTTGGCATTGAGATCCCTTGGGTTCCTTCCCGCTGTGAAAGTTGTAAGGTGTTTGGGCATTCTTTGCTTAAATGTCCTCTTACCCCTCCCCCTCCCAAAGCTAAGCCAATAATGGAGAAAGAAAGTTACTCAGAAAGATCCTCATACTGATGTAGTTTGTGACAACCAATGGAACGAAGTTCGAGCTGCTAAGCGCACTAGTGTCGTGGAAAAATCGAAAAATATTCCTTCAGTCAGTATGGACTGTAATATTAGCAATAAGTTTGACCTCCTTGCTGCTAATGATAATGAGGATGCTCGGTTGGACCATGCAGATATGGTGGATAGCAACTATGTTGGAAAATCATTGTCAAGAGAGTCCCTCAAAAAGAAGCTTAAAGATAAAATTCACTCTTTTAAAAATTCAAGAGGAAGAGATGTCCCTTAGTGTTTGGTATTTTTATTGTGTTTCTCCTAGCCACTTGGGCTGTTAGTGGATTTCTTTTTGGCTAGGATTAGTGCTGTTAGCCCCTAATGTTGTGGCTTGCGTTTTGCGCTTTATTGTATTATCTTGTTTTTTGGTAATATATTTCTTAATTATCCAAAAAAAAAAAAAAAGACAACCTGGGTATCTTTCTTTCTCCAATGAAGAATAGGCTTAGAATTGTGAGGGGGAGGAGAAAGAGGACATTTAAGCAAGGAATGCCCAAACACTTTACATTTCTCACAAAGAGATGGAACCCAAGGGATCTCAATCCCAACTTCCACAATTTCATCTTTCCCTACAGCCAATCTCATGGACTTCAGGAGAACTTTGTCAGCATCAATCTCAATACACATTTTGCTTGTGTTTTTCGTTGGTTTGCTGGTGCCAGGGCTGTGGGCTGTTTGTTGCTGTGTTGTTCTGTTTTGGTTCTTTGGGTTTCTGTTTGTTTTTTAGGCAGGTTTTTTCTGGTTTTGTCCCCTTTTTTAGGGGAGGTTTTGTCCATTTTCCCATAGGTTTTTGTGGCCTCGGTTCTTTGTTCTTTTGGGCTCTGCCCTCTTTGGATTAATAAATTCTTAATTATCCAAAAAAAAAAAAAAAGAACTTTTTTTTTTTGGATATTTAAGAATTTATTAATCCAAAGAGGGTAGAGCCCAAAAGAACACCGAAAGGAACCAAAGGCCACAAAAACCTAAGGAAAAACGGACAACACCTCCCCTAAAACAAGGACAATGGTTCTCCCTAGCCATTGAAAGACACAGTTTCATTCTTTGGTTGGGTATTAAAAACAGACTGACTATAATGGACAAATTGTTGCAATGGGGTATTGTTAATGATGCAACTTGTGTTTTCTGTAGGAGATACATTGAAACTAGAGATCATTTATTCTTTCAGTGTAGTTTCACAGCTAAGATCTGGCAAGCAATCCTTCTTCTTTGCAACATCAAGCGGACTCCTCGAGTGTGGGCAAATGAGCTTATCTGTGCAATTTCTTCTTCAAAGCAGAAAAAGTTTCCTTCAACGGTCAAAAAGCTGGGTTGGGCGGCCACCATCTATTATATTTGGAGAGAAAGGAACCAGAGAGTGCATGAAAATTCTTACTCCCCTCCTACATCTATTATTCATAGTATAAAATTTGATGTTAAGTGTAGGGTTTTGAGTTTTAAGAATGTTGAGGATACCCCTAGGAGTTGTATGCTTTGTGATAACTGGGGAATTTTAGCTGATATTCTCAGTAGGGGGTTTTCTTTGTAATCTGTTTTTATTGGTAGCTTGTGCCCGGGCTGTGGGCGTTTTGCTTGTTTTTGTTGGTTTTGCTGGTGCCCGGGCTGTGGGCTGGTTATTGCTGTTTTGTTCTGGTTAGGTCCTTTGGTTTTTCTGGTTGTTTTTTAGGCAGGTTTTGCTGGCTTTTGTTCCTTTTTTAGGGGAGATTCTGTCCGTTTTTCCGTAAGTTTTTGTGGCCTCCGTTCTTTCTTTGTTCTTTTGGGCTCTGCCCTCTTTGGATCAATAAATTCTTAATAATCCAAAAAAAAATAATAAAATAAAAAATAAAACAGGGACAAAACCAGATAAACCTGCCTAAAGAAAACAAACAGAAACAGGCCTAAGGAACATACAGAACTCAACAGCACCAAAATAGCCCACAACCCGGGCACAAGCAACGAAACAATAACATAAAAAAACAGGCAGAAACGCCCACAGCCCGGGCACAAGCTACCAACAGTAACCAACACACAGCAGGACCAGAAAGCCCACCAATGAGAAACAGAAGAGGGAAGTCAACCTGTACTGAGGATATCAGCGGAGAAACCCCAGTTAAAGCATAGCTCCCGGTTCCTAGGATTATCCTCAACTTTTTTAAAGCTCCAGATTCTGCATTTAACATAAAAAATAATTCGCTGGATTATGGAATTAGACGAGGAGTACACATTCTCATGAATACGATGGTTCATTTCTCTCCAAATATGATAGATAGTTGCAGCCCATCCCAATTTCTTGACTAAAGTAGGAAATTTCTTCCCTTTGAGAGATGAATTGGCCCAAATCAGCTCATTTTCCCAAAATCTAGGAGTGCGATGAAGACTGCACTTGAGAAGAATTTCCTGCCAAATTTTTGAAGTGAATTGGCACTGAAAGAATAGATGGTCTCTTGTTTCAATATTCCTTCTACAGAAGATGCAGGTAGCATTGTCCACAATTCCCCATTGCAAAAGTTTTTCCATGGTACTAAATCTGTTTTTAATTGCAAGCCAAAAAATGAAACTATGTCTCTTAATGGCATCAGAGAACCAAATACATTTGTCCCAATCTACAATAGAGAACCGGCATCTAATTTTATCCCAAGCAGAAGCTATAGAGAACAAACCACTATTCGACTCTGTCCAGATCACCTTATCCTCCATAGCCAAATTAGGATCAGGCATCCCCAACTGGATCTGTCTGAGCTCCATAAGATCCAAAGAGTTTGTAACAGGCCAATTCCAATTCCCCTCTGCAATGACAGCACTCACCTTAGCTTGACTAAAAAGACCAGAATTAGCGCAAGTTGCTGGTTTGCTTGGTTTTGGTCCAGTTTCTTTGGCCGTAAGTGTTACTAATTGTGCTCAAGTGGATGGTTTTTATGGATATTATTTATTGATTGGGCTAGAGTCAGTGTCTTCTGATGTGGTTGATGGGAGCGCATTTAATGCTTTGCTTTCTAGGCTTTTATCTCCTTCAAGTGTCACTGGTGTTGTTGTTGGTGATGTGGTTGGGTCTTCGTTTCTTGGTGTTGGCGTGTGTGGGTTTTCTTTGGTGAATTTCCTTCTCACGTGAGTGTTAATCTGATGCATGGCTGGCTTGCTCCTCCTAATATTCAATTTAGGCCTGTATTGGTTAACCGTAAGGTGATAGGTTCGAGCTGTTGGATGTGGGTCGTGCGCATGGTGGTTGTCTGATCTTTGAGTGCATGCTGGTCCTCTTGTGCATCGGTTTATGCGCCTCTGTTTCTCCGTGCTGCTGTGCTCATGGTCTTTGTCTATGCTTGCTCCTGACGGCTTTGGTCGTGCTTTCGACCGTTTGACCGGCTATGTTTAATTTTATTGCTATATTATAATGTCGGTTGATGTGTTTTCAGGTCTTGTTTAGACGGTTTAAATGCAAATAGGAAGGGTTGAACTTCCATTGTATTTGTATTTGTGTTTTTCTTCCCCCTAGCCTCTTGGGTTGTAAGAGGTTTCTTTTATAGGTTAGGGTGGTTGGTTGGCCCTTTGGGCTTTTAAGCTTCGGCTTGTCGCCAGGATGGCATTTGCGCTGTAATTCTTTTTTGGTAAATATATTTCTTAATTATCCAAAAAAAAAAAAAGAAGGGTATGGAATTAAAGAAAAGTTGCTTTGATAAAGTTCCTGTGTGGATCAAGATTTTCAATGTTCCCTTGGTTTTGCGTTCTACAAAGGGGTTGGAATTTATTGGAAGTATTTTGGGGAGCCCTCTTTATATGGATGTTCACACTGCTAATGGCAGTAGGGTTAACTTTGTTAGAATTTGTGTTGAGATTGATGCTAGCAAGAGTATTCCTAATTCTATAAATTTGAAGATTGATGATGAAGTGGTGAAGATTGGCATTGAGCTCCCGTGGAAACCTTCTCGTTGTGAGAAGTGTATGGTTTTTGGTCATTCGTTACTTAATTGCCCTCTCTCCACTCCTCCAAAAAAAGCTCCTCATCGTGAATGGAGGATCAAAGTCACTCCAAAGATTGATGTCAATATGGATCAGTGGCAGGAGGTTCCTTCTAAGCATGTTGTTTCTAAGGTTGTGGTTAAGGAGAAGACTGTGATTCCTAGTTGCATAGGGATGGATTCGAGTAATATGTTTGATGCCCTTGCGGCTGGGATGGATGATGATGGAGGAATGGAAGGTATTGTCTCGCGAGATGGCCTTCGCAAGAAGCTCAAAGAGAAAGTTCAATCCATGCAGGAAGCTAGAGGAAGAGATGTTCATTGATCTCTTTGGTGTTCTGTTTAGTTTTGTGGTAGTCCTATCCTCTTGGGTTGTAAGAGGTTGTGGTAGTCCTAGCCTCTCGGGTTGTAAGAGGATTTGTAGTTGGCTAGGCTTGGTTGTGAGTTGATCTCGTTCCTTTGGTTTTGAGATCTTGGTTTGTTCTCCGTTGTAGATCCTTGTTTTTTTGGTAATAAATTTCTTAATTATCCAAAAAAAAAAAAAAAAAGACCAGAATCATAAATAATCCGATCACCAAAATACTGAGAAATAGGACCACAAGGTAACCAATGATCATGCCAAAGGAAGGTGTTCATACCATTACCAACTCTATGAGTAATCAGGAGGGGTCTAGCAAATTCTCTTATGTTAAGAATCTTCCTCCAGCTCCAAGAACATTCAGAAGGCACCTTTATACTCCATAAACTCCTACCACGAAGAAGAAACTGATCAACCCAAGCCACCTAGATGGATCCCGAGGATACAAATAAGTTCCAAATATGTTTGATAATAGAAGCTCTATTCCAATCTTCAATTCTTCTAAAGCCAAGACCACCTTCTTGCTTAGGATTACAGACGGAAGACCAACTAACTTTAGCTCTAATAGCATTTGAAACCTCCCCTTTCCAAAGAAAAGAACTGAAAAGTTGCTCAATTTTCTTAAGAATGAAGCTGTTTCCTATTTCCAATCCCTTTTGGGAAGTGATTTTGGCTCTCCTGGCGAGTATGGTATCCTGAACAATTTGGAGGGGTTTGGTTGGTCTTCTAATCATCTTGATATCCTGAATAGAGGTATTACTGCTGAAGAGATTAAGTCCACTATGTTTTCAATTAAGAATGATAAGGCCCCTGGTCCTGATGGTTTTTCGTCCCTATTTTTCAAGAAAGCGTGGGGTATTGTGGGTGAAGATGTTATTGAGGCAATTTCTTCATTCTTCAGCACCGGTTGTATTCTCAAGGAGATTAATTGCACTATAATTGCCCTAGTGCCTAAGGTTCCTAATCCTTCATCTTTTAATGAGTTTAGACCTATCTCTTGCTGCAATGTCATTTATAAGTGCATATCTAAAATCATTGCAACTAGACTTAAGTTGTGTCTCCTTGATATTATTAGCCCATTTCAATCTGCTTTTGTTCATGGTCGCATTATTTCTGACAATATTCTGCTGACTCAAGAAATTATGCATAATTATCATAGAGATGTGGGGCCTCCTAGATGTGCTTTGAAGATTGATCTTAAGAAAGCATATGATTCTGTTAATTGGGAAGCTTTAATTGCTATTTTGAGGCATATGGGTACTCCTGCTCATTTGTTGAATTGCATTGTGGCGTGTATCTCTTCTCCCAAGTATTCTGTTGCAATTAATGGAGAGTTGGCACGGTTTTTTGCGGGGAAAAAGGGGCTTAGGCAAGGGGATCCTATGTCTCCTTTTCTTTTTGTGATTGTTATGGAGGTCCTTTCTAGATCTCTTTCTCGGGCCACTAGGAGGGATGATTTTGAGTACCATTTTAGATGTGAGAAAGTTAATCTTTCCCATCT
>JAESVK010056904.1:35422-45422 GCA_017140935.1 Hamamelis virginiana | reverse complement strand
TTTAATCCAATGGCCATTAAGCATCAGCTGTATACAAGCCAGAAACGGCTGGCCTGAACATATCAGTTCTGTATATATATATATATATATATATATAGATTTTCTCTTATCAGCAAATGCTGATAAGAGCTTAAAATCAGCTAATATGTCCGAACCATTGGATCTCAACAACGGCTGAGATGACTTCACTTAATGCAACCTTCACCGGGTGAGCTGACCCGCGAGAAACCCGAACAATTCCGTGACCCGAGTGAACTTTGTTTCAGCGTAAAATTGGGAAATCCTCTCAGCCCTAGATTTCATCACTATCCCTGCTCAGCTACTATCTCAATCTCCATCTCCATATCTGGCGGCGGCAAGCTCCTCCCCAATTCTAATGGGTCTATGAGAGCTTACAAGTAGCCCGTGACAGCATACCAGACAAGCTTGTCGGAGGGGGATTTGAGCTTTAACGTTCGTATGAGAATAATGAGATGACGATATTTGCTACCTTAGAACTCACCGGCGGCGCGACAACGGTGAATCAAGTTTGGCAGGAAAGGCCTATGAGTAGTGGGAGTCCGTCTATTCATGCTACTACTGGAGATAATATGAATTCTATGGGTACTGTGGATTTTCTCTCCGGCAAAACAACGGCTAGCAGAGGATCCAACTCTAGACGGAGAAGAAGGAATGTCCAACTATTTAAATTTATTTATTTTGTGTTTCTTTTGATGAGTTTTGAATGATGGGTAAGATTAATTTGCTGTTATTTTTGTTAAAAAAAATAAAAATATTGAATAAATTGATAAGCCACAAGAGCCTGTGATCCCACCATTCTAAGACCAGATGGGTTAATTGCCCAAGAAATCCATCTCGTCGTCTATGTGATTCCGGTGTGCCGATAAGCGTTCGATACAGTTCCGGTCGGTGAAGGTTGCATTGTTGGTGAAGGAGGTGATACAAAGTTCACGCGGGTCACGGAGTTGTTTGGGTTTCTCGCGCGTTAGCTACTTACCTGGTGAAGGTGCATTAAGTGAAGTCATCTCAGCCATTGCTAAGATCCAACGGTTCAGACATATTAGCTGATTTTAAGCTATTATCAGCATTTGCTGATAAGAGAAAATATATATATATATATATATATATATATATATATATATATAATTTGCAATATTTTGAGTCTAAATTGTGTATTATATTTTAATTTATTATTTTGTAGAGTTAGGCTCAAATTTTCTTGTTTAACTAATAATACCTATCATGCATATCTTTAAATTGATATTGATATTTTCGATACGGTCGATATATCTATCGATATATCAGTCGATACTGATATTTAATTCCTTGCTTTTAACTTCCCTCAAATTTATTGATCCATTAACTTCAAAACTATCTATTAGCCCGATGGCTTCAATCCAACTTAATTTATTGTATATATGGTTTTGCTGATGACAAACATTGTCTTGTGTTTCTAATGATTTGCTCGTTAGGTGTTAAATTTTCAAGATAGGAACTAAAGAAGGAAAAGGGGCAAGTTAATGGAAGCTCAATTCAAGTGGCCGGTTCAATTACATGATGATATAGAACATGACAATAAAAATCATGGAAAGATCATGGAAGGAAGCCAAAGCACAAGGAATGAAGATTCAAGTTGTGAAGGTTTTGTTTTGTCCCGATTTATTTGTAAAATCTCTCTATATGGGTTTAACTCTCTTAGCTCATTGACCTTGACCAATTGAACTTTAGGACCTTAGGACATCATTTGCAATATCTTTTTTTAACATTCTTAAATGCTAGGTTGGTTGCATCTGGACCTAATGTAGTGGTTCTTGGTGCTTTGGACTTTGGTACTTTCTAGAGCACTTTTTGATCTATCGAAATGAAGTTCATGTGATCGAGAAGTGGCCCAGATATACTATTTTGCTTCTGACCTCACTTCGTCCAATAATGATGGCCCACCGGCAAATTCGTCCCATCGAGATATGGTCTCGTCCTGTCGAGATTGTTGCAGAAAGTTTGTAATGTCTAGTTTTTGCTTTATAACAACCATATTTTTCCATTTGGCTATTTACCCTCATTCTTGGAGCTTTGTTTAGGCTAATGATCATACACAAACACGAGCCAACTCAGTATTCATTACTTGTGTTAATCAAGCCCAACAAACATAATTCTCTTAAGACAATTAGTTTAATCATTGAGAGATATTAGTGAGAGCTTTCATTTGTTAAATCTACTCTTAGGAAGCACTATTGTACTTCGAACTCTACTTCATCATTTGTATTGGGTTCCTAAGGGTTAAGGAACCCTTGTTGTAAGAAGAGTAGGAGTGCTTTTTTGGGAAAGATTTGATCTTCACTTTGAAGAAGATTGGGTTTTGATCTTATCCCGAAAAAAAGATTGGTGTAGGTTTGATCTCCAACGGAGCAAGGAGATTAGGTTTCGATCTTTTGCCTGCCAAAATGGATTAGTGAAAGGGTTTCTCTACCTCAAAAGAGTAATCTATAGAAGATTGTGGAAATTCTCAAGAAGCGTTCTTGAGGTATTGATGTAATCGAAGGCCAAACTACCTAAAATTGGTCAAGTTTACTTCTCTCCTCTCTTGCATTTATATTTGTTTATTATTTGCACTTGTTTAATTAGTTTTAACTTCCGCAAAATTGATCAAAGCTTTCCATAAACCCTATTCAACACTTCCCGTCTCTCATTACACTAGAAAAAATATGACTTTTACCGACGGTAAAATACTGTCGCTAAAACTCTTAATACAGTCGCTAAAGTCTTTCAGGGATAGAATTTTTGTCCCTAAATTTTTGTTGCCACTGTAAGCATCGCTAAATAATTATACCGACAATAATCGTGTTCTGTCTTTATTAGTTTGACTTTTACCGACAGAAATTACCATCACCATATATCAAATAATCATCCCTATAACATAAACTTTTAGGCACGGTAATAAGTAATACCGACAGAAACTATTTCTTTTAGGCACGGTAAAGACTGACACTATTACACATTTTTAGGGATGGTATATACTGTCTCTATAACATAGACTTTTAGGGATGGTAAATTCAGTCACTGTTCATACCTAATAGCCACGGTAATAATTGACTCCATTATTATACATTTACTGACAGTAAATTCAGTCCCTATAACTTAAAGTTTAGGGATGGTAAATACAATCGTTGTTCATACCTTTAACGACAGTAATTACCATCACTATTAAATTGTTGCATGAGTTCATTTAGCAATAGTAATTACCGTCCCTAATACTCTAAGTAGCGCACGTTGTTTCACTATTTTTCTGTTTTCAAAAACCTGTATTATATATCCTACATGCTACAATCATAATACCCTTCAAAATTGAATCCAAAACATGTCATTCAAAGTTTAAACCATTATATAGTAATGAATATCATAGATCAAAATGTAATTCATAATATGTTTGCCTATACAATTGATCAAAAATATCCAAAAGTCTAATGACTATCAATGTGAAGGCCCATCAAGGCTCATGACGTGGTTGGAGGTTGAGTCTCATCACCTGATTAAATGACAAAGTATAATCCATAATATGGTTGCAAGTACAATTTACCAAAAATATCCAAAAGTATAGTGACTATCAGTGTGAATGCTCATCAAAGCTCATCAGGTGGTTGAGTCTCATTTGAATCAAATGACATCCTATTACCAAGATGGTTCTCGAAGCTCTCCATCATCTTTTGGAACCTAAGTAGTTGTAGTCGTTGTTCTTCTCGAGCAATCCTCTCGTATTCTCGTTCTTTCTTCATTTGTTCTTGTTCTTGCCTCACAAGCCTCAAATCTTCTTGGAGCGTAGTCAATGTCTCATCACCAATCTTACATGAATCCAGGTTCAAGCTCTCCAAATTTGTTAAACCTGCTTGAAGCAAGACCAAAAACTATTTACAATATATATCATCAAAAATTTAAAGCATGGGCACTTAATCCTGAATTATAAAACAATTGCACACGTGAATGTTGCATAAGTGGTTAAGAATATTTCCAAACAATTACACAATGCCACGCTCCCACTTTTTTTTTCTCAAAGATTGGTTATTGATAAACAGAATGCAATTGAGATTCACATTTTAGTGTTCAACAACATGAAGACCTCACGCCCCAAAGCCCCCAATTACTTGTACTAGTTATAAAAAATTGCAATTTGTACATGGACAGATTACTTTCCAATTTATATTCTACAAGGCTCATTTTTTAATTAAAGGAAAGCAATTGAAAATGACATAGTTCATGGAAGATCTTAAAATGAATAAATGAGAGAGAGAGAGAGAGCACCTTTTAGGTGTGCCAAACAAGCATCCGTGATCTCATTGAACCCCAAGTTTGGTACTTTCAATTTCTCAAGTCCTATGGAATATGTGAAACTCAATTAGTTCAAGGTCTGACAAAAATTCAAAATAAAAATAATAAGAACCATAAGGAATTGATTTCAACCCCAAAGAACCAATAAAGACAAATGAAACTCACGAGAAAACTTCTCGCGTCCATTATCAGGCATATTACATCTGTTAAGAATCAAATATAACAGGCAGCAGCAGCTGCACAGAAACAAGCAAAATTAGAAATCAAATCAAAACCAAAACTTGAATAAAAAATATTGGCTTTATGTAGTTTGGAAAATCATGGAACTTTTTCTTGGACATTTAAAATGAATAAAGCATAGTGTCCCACAAAAAATCAATTCATCATATTTTCATCATTATCATTTACCACAACTCATCCCAATTATCTAAGGTTGGCGACATAAATCATGCTATAATATTTTACTTTATCAAAAGTCAATACGTCAATTCAAAACCATTTTCACCAAGCTTCAAATACAAGAAACACCTCATATATTGGATTGCCCTCATAATAACTTTTCTAAATGCATGCAATACCCTCTCAAATAAGAAAATATCTACTGTTCTTGATATTCTCAACCCTCAATTGCATATCGACAAATACTACCAAATGTTAGTTTTAACATTTTGATAGCATTGCTTTTTACATTCTAATATGTTAGCTTTATTAAATATAACCATGAAAGTCCATGACAGTGCATCCTGCCATGTTAAGTTTTACGGTTTATCTGTACAAAATGTCAACAAGAACAATAATCCTCAAAATGAGCAAAATGTGAAAGCAAATTGAAAATTAACTATCTTGCTTACTTCAACTACACAAATTAGTAGAGTATGATTATCAGAAGACAAGAAAAGTTAGAGATAGGGGGGCCAATGGTGGGAAGTCAGAGAAGTCAGAGAAACAGCAGATAACACACTAACCACTCTTTGTTGAATTTTGGGCCACTCTTTGTTGAATTTTGGGCCCTCTATCAAAACTACAAATAAATATGTGTGTGTGGTGTGTGTCTGTGAGAGAGAGAGAGAGAGAGAGAGAGTAAAGAGTATTTAGTGTAAGTCCCCACAAAAAGGATGCTTAAGTGACACTGTCTCATCCTCAATCTCCCACCACTTTAAAAAGTGTGGTCAGGTTCTTTTGAATTAACCCAACTCCTTTTTTAGATTGAGTCCCATAACTCTTCCATCTCTTACTTATATGCAATAATATGCACATGAGCAGTACATTCCATAAAACTACCCTGTTTTTGCCCTTTTCATGTTTTTTCCTTTCCATGGGTAGGCATAGACATGTCATTACTCATTTTCATCCCCCATAATATATAATGCTTCATTTGATGGTCACTAGGCAATTAGTACAAGCCCAAGGACCACACCCACTCTTAAAGCCAGGGGCCACAAGCAACTAGATAGAAAAAAACCTCACCATGTCAATGTAGGCCAAGCTATGAGAGAAAATAAATGCTGGGCAGAAAATTATGCATAATCTGGATAATCAATGGTGCGATATGCCTGTTAGAGCAGTTGTAACAAGAGAAGGATAAATAATGGTTTCGTAGAATGAAAATGAATTGAGTAAATTAAGCATAATATGGATCAAGTTGATGGCATGAATATTAGAAAAAGGAGACGGCCAAAATGATGAGAGTTGGGTTATTGAAATTAACTAAAGAGACGTGATAGCTAATGACTTAACAAAAACATGCCTGTGGATAAAGTGATTAATCACCAAGATTGATTAAACTAACGGAATTGAAACTATATCATTTCTTAAAATTCAGAAAAAAAAAAACAGGAAAATAAATAAACCTTCATTATGACATCAACCCATCAATTATCCAATATAGATTAGTTGGTACACTAAGCATTTTCCATACATGATATATATGCTTTGACGAATATGTTACACATAAGCTGAAATGTTTTTAGTCACAGCAATTTCATATGCATATAACATTACAAGTAATTCAACTAAACTTTTGGTGTCTACGTTGAATCTGAAAGTCAGTTAACAAAGATTTAATTCTACTAACACTATATGATTCTTTAGATTTGACTGGATAACTTCTCAGATCAACAGAATTTCTGTGCACTATGCCATAGACGCTGATGAGTGATGGTTGACTGTACATGAACTGTTTCAATGGTTGTCAATTTATTGACAGCTATGAGAGTAGAAATTGGACAGCTGGAGGTCTTTAGATCTAAAATGTCCAGAAGAGTGTCAATGTATTTGGTCATCTCCTCACCATGATTTCAGGCCTATTGAGTAAATTAAACTATGAAATTTAAAAATCATACTAATGACAAGTACATGGCTTGTTTTGATTTAATTGCTCGAACTCAAACATCATTATTTGAAGTAGGTGGTATATTTGTCTGAAGAAGGAAAAAAATAAGAGATGAACCTATCAAACTGTTGAATTGCAATACATCGTTTTCTGAAATAATTTTCCAGCTTCTTTTTTCGTCTATGTATTGATCATGTCATAAAACCTATGTATAATCACAACAAGAGATGAACCTATCAAACTGTTGAATTGCAGAGCACAAACAGAAATTGAAAGTAAACAACATTGGAACCTTTCGGTGTGCAGTTCTTGTCAGGTATGAGAGCGAGAAGTTCTCAAAAATCCTTGTCAATTTCCTTCAGGTACTGAGGTTAGGCATTCCACCGTTGCTGCAAACTCACAAAACTACTATGTTCAACAAAGAGAAAAACAAACGCAACAAGGTTAGGATTTATCAAAGACAATAGAAACAAACGTCAGCCTCAAAATACACAAACATGGGTCAGGGTAAGGGCTCTTACTTGGGGATGCTCTATCATCATCTGAACAGATGCTGAAGAGAGAGAGGAGAATGTTAGGGTTTATCAGTTGATCAAGGGAGGGCAACCAATAGAGGGAGAACACAAAAGGGAGATTGCTGGACCTGCACACGGGGGGATCGAGTGCTTAAAAGTTTAGTAATCATTCTCTAAGAATTTTTCGAAACTAAGTCAAAACTTCCTTGAATAATTAATTCTAAACAATAATTTCCCATGAAACAAAACCATTTTAGAACAAAATTTATGCAACAAGAACATAAATTTATAACTCAGTGTCTATCTCCTCATCGTCATCAACAAGTGTAGAGGATTCTCGTGAACTCATTTGAGGTAAATGCAACAATCCAGTAATGAGGAGGATTTTTCTTCCATCAAACACATGAAGCCTCATTTCCAATTCTGTATCTCTATGAATTTTCACCAACTGGCACATGACAGCTTTGTTGTTCTTCTTACAAGTATCTTCAGGGGTTATATTAGCCTGCATTGGTTTACATGCCCCTGGCACATGGTATTTGAGGTGCAATTTGGACAACCAATATCTCACATGGCTATTTGAGTTGTAAGCCTCAAAAGCCAACTCAAAGTTCTTTTTTGCCATCTGACCAACTGATATTAAACTCACATATGAGAATAGTATTAAATAAGAACTTGTTAGATCAAAAGAAATAGCCAAAATTTACAATGAAATGCATGATACTTGAAAGCAAAAATGAACTAAACAAATAACTGGTAAGATCCCAAGTACTCAGACAGACATTAACCCTAGTGTAGTTAGGTTAACAAAAATAAAAATTATACAGGAATTAATAGAATCCTCTACAAATGATGGAATTATTACTCTAATATGATCTAATAATTTTTCACTAAATCAAGGCCACACTAGAAACACGAATAATATAAGAGCTACTGGTACAATGTCGTGACAAACTAATCCAGTCCATTGACACATTATTAGTTAAATCGAACCTCACTCATATACTTTAAAAAAATTTATAATTTAAAGTAAAAAACATCTACTAATTGTAATACTACTTGACGAACTACTCCAATTAATTGTTTTGGCACATTACGTACCACCTCCTAAAAACAGCATTGCCTTCAATGTCAAATTAGAAGAGTACATGTCTCCAATGAGATCCCAAAAGTGATCAATGAACCCCTAAACACAACTTTGATTGCACAAATCAGAACATCAAGAGCAACCCTCAAGCTATGTCTTGTATGCAACTATATATATATATGTAACATTGATCTCCATGTATAAATGGAAGTAATCAAGGCCAAACAAAAGGGAAATTAAACTATATAATTAAGAGATCGGGTTTTAATTTTTAATTTTTTTTTAAATTTCTTTTTGCTGCTAAACAAAATTATAATACCATAAGGAGAGGGATGAGACATTGGTAATAAACTTTTGTGTAATTTACGATTTTATCAACTTCCATTAAAGCATTCGACCCTTTTGCTAAGAACTCCATAGCCTTTTTATTTCTGCTATGCATTTCTCTGTGACCAATAAAAATAAAACATAAAAAGATGGCCTTAGACCGGTTGGTAAAGCCTCATTGGCGCATCATACCAGAGGTGGTTTTCAAACCTGTCTTCATGCTGACCAACAAACATCTAACAACTAAACAACTTCCAGAAAAAATAAAACCAACAAAAATAGGTAAATCATCATTCAAATGATGTTATACATTTTTACATTGTGAAAAATGGCTAACTTAACAAAGGATTGATTTGGGAAAGTCGAAGAGTGCTATTTTTTTATATAAGTCTTCATGAAGAATGTTCTCAACATCATCTTCCTTTGTCTATCCAAGCAGTCAGGGCAGGTCTGAGGTCGGTTAAAAACTATCATGGACAGGTAGCTGACTTCTGTTTAATTATGTTCAACAGGCGGGTTACCCTGGATTCCATGGAAGTCGTAAATATTAACTAACAAAAGTCACATGGCATTAACTAAATTTCAAAATGGATAGCTATTAGGTTTTGCTAGCAATGGGCCACATTGATGCGCTCAATATGATAAAAATAGTTCAGATGTGCCTCATGTAATAATTTTGGAAATGCAGTTCATGTTACTATAAATTTAGAAAAGTAGTTCAGATTCAGCTATCTCATACTATATTTTTTAAGCATGTTGAAGAAATGTACCAGTGCAGTAGCCTTATAACAGGAAATTGCAGGTCCAGTCCACCATTCCAATAGCATAGTGTCATCTTCTAGTAGCCACCATTGTTTATGGGTGGAATGTATCCTTGCTGATGAACTGTGCTTAGATCAACACCCCCACACAAATCGCCACCAAAAAATAAACACATTCAGTGAGGCATAACTGCAAACACATGACATACTTATAAAACACATCCAGAACAGGAATAAAGAAAGAAAATATAATTAGTAAGCAATCAAGGAAAACCCAGCTTGCATAGAGAAAATCGAGACATACCATGACATCAGGATCTTGGTACAAAGCAGATTCTTTTCAACATTGAGATATCCGTGTGTTTGGCAAATCTGGTAATTTTTCAATTGAGTCACATCCAGAAATGCGCAACAATTCTAAGGATTTCAATTCCTCAAGTCCCCGGATTTCAGTTAGTTTCTCACACTCAGAAATTCTTAATTTCCTTAATTTTTTTAGGTTTGACAAATCAGGCAATTTTTCAATCAACTTGCATCCAAAAATTTCAAACAATTCTATGGATTCCAATCCCTCAAGTCCCCATATCTCAGTTAAATTCTCCAAATTTTGCATTCTTAATTTCGTTAAATCTTTTAGGTTTGACAGATCTGTTAACCT
>JAESVK010056904.1:7155-35022 GCA_017140935.1 Hamamelis virginiana | reverse complement strand
TAAGGATTTACACCCTGTTACGTCCAAACTTGTCAAGAATTCTAATTCTTCAAGTCCTTGAATCTGCTTTAGTTGAAATGGCAGACGCTTTACTAAATTCTTCAAATTTAACTGATCTGGCAGTCTTTTTTCAATATAATTTCTGAATTGTACTTTGAGTTCCTTGAGACAAGAAAGGGCCCCAATCTCTGCTGGTAAGGAGGAAATGTTTGTGTTGTAAAAGGTCAAGGCCTCCAATTTGGATAATTTCCCAATATCTCCAGGAATTTCCACCAAATTGAAGCACTCAGAAAAGGACAACTCCTTTAAATTCATCAGGTTGGAAAGACTTGGGAATGTCTCCATTAATGTACATGTGACACGTAGACTTGTTAAAATAGGAGGAAGCTCCGGTAGTGATTGGAGTCCTCTGCATATCGTTAAATCAAGGGTTTGGAGGGAAGAAAGCCCACAGATGCTCGTTGGTAGTGATTGGAGTTCTTTGCATCCCGTCAAATCAAGGGTTTGGAGGGAAGAAAGTCCACGAATGCTCGTTGGTAGGCTACAAATCTTGGTAAAATCTAATCTCAATAGTCTAAGAGAGGATAGTCTCCCAATACTACTTGGTATCTCCCCTTGCAAATTATAACAGTCTGAGGCCTCCATCACTTCAAGCTTCTCTAAATTTCCAATAGCATCAGGTAAATTTGTTATGCCAGAATATTTAATGCGAAGCACTCTCAAATTTATTAGATCCCCAATCGATGGGTCAATTTGAACCAAATTTCGACAGAAAGAAAGATCCAATCTCTCTAGAGTTGAAAATGTGGAGAAGTCAGGAGTTCTGGTTAAGCCAATGCACCAAGCGAGATATAAAACTTTCAACTTTTTTGCCTCCTGTAAAACAAGAAAATAATTACAAAATAATAATAATAATAATTAATTTCGAAGAAGCATATATATGATGCGACAATAGAAACAGAAGGAGTGGTATTTTATGATACCTTGATTTGGCTCCACGCCTCCCATTCGTCTGTGATCTTGCTGTATGATAGATTAAGAATGACTAGATTCTTTAAATGAAAATTAGTTGGCGAAAAATTCCCTGGGCAGCCTTGTGTCACGGCCCGAGAATTGTCTCGCCCAACCGTGCGGCCTTAGACGCAAGCAAGCACTGCTATAATGCGCTAAGTCAGCCTTTAACCCCCACGTGTCAAGGTTTACAAGAAGAGAAGGTAGCAAGACACTAGAGTTTGTGTGAATGAAAGTGTATTGCTTGAATAAAGCAAGAATACAAAGAGAGAGCTTGATAGCTTTGAGAGGTGTTGAGAGGTGTGAGGTGTGGTGCAAATGAGCTACCACCACCTATTTATAAGGCTTATGGAGAGTTCTAGAAAGCTATCATATGTACACTTGTTCTAGAGTTCTCCACTAAGAATATCTCTACAAGTATCTAGAGAATTCTATAACCACATGCTAGTTACAATAGTCCTAGAATATTCTTGAACTTCCTTTATATGCCACAACCTTCTAGAAACTTCCAAGACTATCTCCAATGTTCTAGAAGGTTCCAGAGTATTCTAGAATACTTTAGATAATTCTTGAAGCTTCTTTTGTCTTCTAGAATGTTCTAGAAGGTTCTAGAACATTCCCCGCGTGTGTAGGACTTTCTAGACTTTTCTAGAAAGTTCCGAGAATGTCTCCCCCTTAAATTGCTATTTTTCCATATCAAATGTGGCGGGTCGTTACACTTGCCAATGAAGCCATCTTAACTTTGAAAAAAGATGCTTAAAATCTCCAGTAAGGTCTACTTTACCCAATTTGAGAAACCTTAAATTTGGTAGTTGCCTAAATTCTTCATTTGTAAAACAGAGCTCATGAGACCCTACTTCTTTTAAGCCAGTAGTGACTCTACTGAGAGTTTCAATCCTTTTTGTTCCCTGCCAATTAAATAAAATAAAAATAAAAAATAAAAAATTATGGATAAGACCTTAAAAACTTGACCCGCCCGATTAAATTGAGAATTAAAATGCAACTTTTATGGTGTCAACATGGCTATCCACAAGAGTGGCCACATCAATTTGTAAAGCCCTTTTTTGAATACTTGTTTTTCTTTTGGGAAATGATTTATTTCAAAATTACATGAATTAAGAAATAATAAAAATGCTAAATAAATAGGATAAAACTCATAATGCTCTTGAATATTACCATTCGGTTCTCCAAGATGTCCAAGGCTTCCTGCTGAAGCCACAACCTACTATGCTCCTCCGGCTCCTTGAAATTTTTCTTTCGAACAATTTCTCTACCAAGGTCTCTAAGCTGATCATGCATCCTTAGCACGTCCTTACCATCAATTTGAACCAAAGACCTAAGAACAAGTTCACTAACCCCATTTGTTGGATAAAATTCACAATCGTCCCACATGTAAAAAGGAATTATTAATCTATGTCCAATGAAGTGACATGCAATATCAAGGAATATCTGTTTTTGCTCATGATCTAAAGCATCATAACTTATTCTCAACTTTTTCTGAACTTCCTCATTGGGTATTTTTTTCAACTTCATCAATGTTTCTTCCCATATTGCTTTCCTTTTACCATATAAAAATGACCCTATAACTTCAAGAGCCAATGGAAGCCCGGCAGCAACGGATATAATTTCTCCGGAGAGAGATTCGTAATCTTCTGGAGGAAAGTCTTCCCTAAAGGCATGCCGACTAAATAGTTGAAGAGAATGCTTGGGTTCCATAAACGGGGCTTTGTATGCCTCATCCACATTGAGCACATTTAAAACTTCTTTGTTTCTTGTTGTGACTATGATCCTACTTCCTGAACCAAACCAATGACATTTTCCTGCAAGCTCATCAAATTGAGACTTTTTATCCACATCATCAAGAACAATGAGAACTTTCATACTGTAAACTGTTTCTTTGATCATATTGATACCTTCATCAATATTGGCAATGTTTAGGCTTTTCCCTCTTAGGATCTTAGAGATGAGTTGATTTGCATATTAACAATACCCTCAGGGGATTGTGATGTTTCTCGAACATCTGCAAGGAAGCAACAACATTCGAAGTTCTCAAGGAGTTTTCTGTAGATGACCTTTGCAATAGTTGTCTTACCAATACCACCCATGCCATGGATTCCAACAATCCGTACATCATTGGAGTTGACATTTAATAATCCCATCACTACTTCTAATTGATGATCAATTCCAATTAAGTCTTCACTTACAACCATGTAATTATTCTTTAACTCTAACAAAACCCTTCCAACAACAATCTTTACTAGTTTTCCTTGATGCCTGCCGAATATAATTGATATCAACAGAAAAAACACAACAAATAATTAGTTCCTAGAAGGAAAAATAAACATAAGGGCAAAAGAATAATGAATATTATTTTTTTATTGATTTTAGAATGGATATGTATAGCAAATAAAATAATTGAGATGGGAAAAGATTGTACTACTCTACACATGGATCAGTACCAACTTTTCTTGCTTAAAGTATGCAATTAGAATATCACGTAAACATATATAATCAACTCTCCTAGTTATTGAAGTAGAGACAAATGTTTCTATACATGGATCAACCCCAACTTTATATACTTGTAACAAAAAATATAATACTACTGTTACAATAAATTATTTAGTACAAAAATGTAAAGAAAATTTTTTTCCAGATTTCTGAGTCTGAAATTAAAATACCAGTCCCACACTGCATTAGTCATTTAGTCATGCCATTTTTTTGTATTACCCATCAATCATTTTTGCCCTTCAACTTGAATCCAAACAACTCATGTTTCATGCACCACCTAATATCCTATTTAGTGAATCTTGATATGTCATTTCAATTTCAAGCCTATGCTAGGACACATCTTTGCAACAAAAACCGGCCAGACCACATATATATTGCACACAATATAGGGTGCGGAAAAGTAAAAACTTAGAAAGTAAATGGAAGGACAATGATTTGTAACTGGAATGTATTGAAAGAAAGTCAGGATAACAGTCCATTTTCAACAACTAAAAATATTGGTGGGTCCAAAATAATAGTGGGGTCTACATTAAAGAATTGCAAGTGGGCCAGGGTGTCTATCATTGTAAAAAGCGATAACAGACAGTCATCTTCTCTGTCCTACAATGGTATCAAAAAAAACAGTAAAACGACAAGCAGTGATACTTTTTATGAGGAGCCCATTCCAATTCACGGTGATGTAGTACAAGAGGAGAGGCTAAGGGCATGGATAAGATGGAGAGAACAAACTTGCTAAGTCATGTTTAAAGAAAAAATACGACTCTATAATGAAAAGTGGAATTATAGAACATGCAAGAGTTGTGCATATAGTCTCTAATCTCAATAAAGCTGTGCATTAAACACCTTGTAAATTAAATGTGTTCCTTTGGTGCACTAAGATCTACAAGTGGCATACCAATTTTAGCCTTCATGCAAGTATAAATTCAGCCTTTATTATCAATTAGAACATCTCCATCTGAAATTAAGAAATAAGAACTAAACATGATTTCCTGACTCATCAGTACCAAGTATCAAGTGCCAAGAAAAAATGAAAAAAAACTAAAACCTCACTTCTCATCCATCAAAGCCAATTTTTCAGTAATTGCTTCTTTGACTCTTGGATATTGCACCAATTATGCTACTTTTCTCTTCCTCCTATTGATTCCTATCTCCTACTTTTCTCCATTAGATTTGAACATTCCCAATTCAGTTTTTCTTTTCTTCTATTGTATCAATTATGTACAAGAAATTGGGTGAAAAAGGATTTTTTGACCATTTTTTTTTTTTTGAACCAGCCACTAATATAGAAGAGGCTTATTGCAATTGAGTTCCTTCTTTATGGGAACATATATATATACATATAAGCTTATGTAAGGATGAACTTGAGATTTTAGTCAATGTGGGGTGTTAAGTATTTTGAAAAACTGATTGATGGATTAAATATTCTTCTTATGTGCATGTCATATACGCCAAAAATTACAGTTCCAATTAATGGTCTGCTTCTAAACTACAGTGATCCGATTTTTGGCGTGTATGACATGCATAAGAAAAAATATTTAATCTTACAATTAGTTTTTCAAAATACATACCTCATATTGACTAAAAGCTCAAGTCCTCACATAAGCTTATATGCATACGCAGCTATAAAAAAAATTACTATAAAGCCATATATACATCCAACAAATTCTACATTTCCGTGGAGAATCAAGTTAGATATTGCGAAGAGGTAAAAAAAATAAAATAAAAACTAAAAACTAAAGCAATAAGTTATAGTTGGAAATACAATATATTGCACCTACAATACAAATGTACAATAAAAAATCAGCTTAAAGAAAAACTTGTCTCCATTCTAAACATGCCAAATACAATCTGTGTGTGTAATTTTGGCAAGCTGGTGTTTTGTTGTGCAATCTCCCACCATACAATGTAAGTAGAATCCAGCATTTGAACCCGGGGTGGAGCTAGGATTTTGTTTTAGGAGTTGCTAAAATTTTAAAAATAAAGCTTTTAAAATTCAAGTATGAGAAATATATTAAGATCTAAGATTAAATTTCTTCAAAAATAAAATGTTAAATTACCAAAATATTTTTTTTTTACCCAAAATGACCTTCATATGATAAAATTCCCACATTTATATTGAATATCTAATTTTGTGAAGAGTCTCCAATCCCCCAGATTACATGTAATATTTACCATTATTTAAAATGAAAATATTAACCAAAATATTTTTTTACCCAAAATGACCTTCAAATAATATTTACCATTATTTAAAATGATATATTTACAAAAATAAAAGGGTATACATATGAATTTCCACACACCCACTACTTTTATAATTATCGTATTCTATTTCTCACTCTAATTTTTTAAAAATCACTTCTATGTTGGAGATAAAAATCATGATTTAATACTTAATTTATTTTTTTCAATTTTCTTAACTTATTTTTTGATCTTTTTATTTGCACACGCATCGCCTCTGCTATGAGTCTAGTTTGGAGCAAACCAATTTAAAAAGGAAAAAAAAAAAGGAATTTTACCTCAATATTCCTATAGTTTGAAAATATTCCCTACATAAACCCCATGTTTTGAGAAATGACAAAAATATTTTTTTTCCCAAAATTCCCTTCACATAACTTAATCCTCACATTTATAGTGAACTCCTAATTTTGAGAAGAATCCCCAAACCCTCAAATTGCATGTAATCCCCAATTTTGATAAGAATCCCCAATTCTGTAATGTCAAATCAAATTAATTATGCAATGATGACAAATCTGAAAAAGGTGATACCATAAATATCACAATATTAAGTAAAAGAAAAAATGGGGACAAGGGATTATTAAGTTATTTTGGAAATTATGAACAAAAATTATGTATTGGGGATTTTGTGTTATTTAGGGTATTATGGTTTGAAATGTGGATTGGAGATCATGAATAAATTTGGGGATTATGTATGATTTTGGGTATTCGTTTCTTTTATGATTTGATGGACATGTAAGGTTATGATTTGATGTAAAAAAGTAAGTAATAACAATCAATTTTCAACCACTAAAAATACCGGTGGGTCCAAAATAATAGTGGGGTCTACATTAAAGAATTGCAAGTGGGGTGTCTATTATTGCAAAAAGCGATAATAGACAATCATCTTCTTTTTGTCCTACAATGGTATAGAAAAAAACAGTAAGACAACAAGTAGTGATACTTTTTATGAGGAGCCCATTCCAATTAAAGGTGATGTAGTACAAGAGGAGAGGCAAAGGGCATGAATAAGGTGGAGAGAACAAACTTGCTAAGTCATGTTTAAAGAAAAAATACGACTCTATAATGAATGGAATTATATTCGGTTGGGTTAACTAAACATAGTGAGATGTTCAATTAACATTAAGTGTTGTTCAATATCACAGATCTGAACAAAAATACGAATTGAAGTTTAAAAAAACTTTTTAAAAATTAAATCGTACTAAAAAAAAATGCACATTTTCATTGTTGGAAATCTTCCCACATGACTAGTTCATTGTCCATTGATCAACAAATACCTTTTTTTTGTTAGAGTTTTTAGGAAGTTATTATGAGAATGTAAAGGTTTGTGAGAGTGGGCTTCATGGAAAAAATATGAACATGGGAAGGAGAAGGTGGGTGCAAGAAGTAATCCCCTAGGGAATTCGAAGTTCCTATATATCCATTCAGGGAAAAGGTTTCCTATAAACAGGAGTAGATACCCCCCGTGCCAGAGGTCCTATGACTTCTTGGATGATTTTTACCATCCTATTCCAGTCATCCAAGGGGACTTGCCTAGGTTCTTCCTCTCTCTCACCCCAATCCTCCATGGGGTCCCTTATATTTGGGATTGGTCTCCCCATGATTGGTCCTTTCCGAGGAATTCTAGGCTCCATGGGCTTGAAGCCTGCTCCCATTCCTCTATCCCTTTCTGCAAAGTATTGTTGGTTTGCTGGGGGTCTAAGGAGGTTGTTGTTTCTGGGCCTCAAGCCATTGTCTATTGGCCTCCTGTTTTGGGGGGGTGTTTTCATTAATTTCCTCAGCTTCAATCCTTCGACCTCCTTGGTTTTGTGGGGTTCCATCAACCCTTGTTGGTATTCTATCTAGCACCATTGTTGTATGGCGCTCCAAGGCTCTTTCTAAATATATTCTGTTCTGGTTTTCCAAATTATTGGAAAAGCTTTCCAATAGAGGCCTAATTGGCTCAGATGAAGCCTTATTTTGTATTTCTACTAGTTGCTGCAACAGTATACCTTTTTGTTGAGCACTAGCTTGTATCAATGTGTTTGTTTGTTGAGCAAGAGCCTCTATTCTTATCAATAAATCTTTTTCTCTATCAAGGCGGTACCGGTTTGTTTCAAAGTCACTATGTTCCAGACCAGGCTTTCTAGCCATTTCATGATTGGCTTGTGAAGATTCAGCAAATGATTTATTTATAGTGTTAGGAGCCATCACACTTAGCTTGTCCCACCGAGCGTGCCAAAATGTTAATCACTTTTTTCTCTTTTAAGGAAATCGAATAGAATCAAATCAATAGGATTCGAACTCAATATTTGGGTTTGAATCGAATCAAATGGATGTGGGTTCGAATGCCTCAATTAAGAGGACTTTTTAGAAAATAGGTCAAGTGAACTTTCCCAACAATTATAAGAAAAATAAAATAAAACTGAATGGAGAAAAAAGAATAGTACGAATACGGAAATAAAAGAACTTTATTAAATACTAACCACTTGAAAGAACCACAAAGAGTTATGGCTCGAACTACCCGCGAACCTTTGGGAAAACTAAGCAGTATCTTCCAAGCAACTTCTTTAACTTTTAAAGCAGTAGAAACACTTAGTACAAAATTCAAGATAGCTCTACCCGTTCCCCACCCCTTGAAATAGCTCTCCTCCAAGGAAAATTCTTTACTTTCAAGATGACAGGAACTTCTTAACCCAAACTTCAAGAAATCTCTTCACGTTCCTTACCCCTTGAAATAGTTCGAACCTTCCTCGGAAAATTATTCCGCCACCTCGAACCACCAATGAAAGACCCTACTGCTGAGCCTAATCGGCCAAGCAGCAATAGGGTTCTCAAACACCTTTCTATGGAAGAAAGAAGCTAAGAAGATGATGTATGTTTGAGGTGTCTATACTTCGTTCCTGGTTCCTTTATTTATAGGCCTTGCAGTAGTTTCCTACTTGGTTTTGATCTTCTAGATTGAATTATCTTCTTCTCAATCGGATTACTTCTCCCTTCTTCCATCAATCCTGATGAACTCGTTCTTTGGCTTGATAGTTATTTTTCAGGCATAAAGATTTCAATCAAGAAGTAACTTCTTTGTTCCTCGAATCTCCTTGTTGATCAAGAGCCCTTAATAATTGGTCAATTAATGTTTAACCAAATATAAGATAATCATCATCACATTATCCTCTCCTTTGAATTATCTTTAATTCATATCCTTTTGTTTCTGCCAATTCCCTCCAGAATTCTAATCCTTAACGGTTTCCCTCTTCGTAGGTCTCTTATTATTAACCCCTTTTATTATTTTTCCACATGTCAACCATTAATTTGCTGGTGTCAAACTATGGATTAATACTATTGAAAACCACAGTTTTTCTTAGTGACATATTTGAGAAACCGACTGTCAGATCACAGTGATTTTTGGCATGTGTAACATACATATGGATAGTATCTAATCCAATAGTTAGTTGTTTAAAAATGCATCCCACAATTACCTATGAGCATCATGCTAATTAACTTTCGCGAAAATCAGCATATATGCACAGAATCAGGATATATATATATATATATATATATATATATATATATATATATATATATATATATATATATATATGGCAGTGATCGATTGTTGGATTAAATAATATACTTATGTATGTCAAGCATGCCAAAAATCACTATGATCCAATGTCAACATCTCAAAATGTACATTGTGAAAAATTATGGCTATTGAAAATGATCAAATTTTATTTAAGCAACATTTCTAAAAAAACTGATTGTCGAATCATTGTTATTTTTGGCAGACATAATATGCATAAGAAAATTATCTAATCCAAATGTTGATTTTTCAAAATACATATCCCAATGAAAGTAGGATGACAATAAAAAGCGTAAAGGTGTTCTTATAAGATCAGGATTGTATATATATACAGTAATGATATAGTCCACATATGTTGACATAAGTTATGTCCACATGAAGGTTATAAATTGTAGGATACACATTTTGTAAAACTGACTGTTGAATTAGATATTGTACTCATGAATGTTCTGCACACCAAAAATCACGGTGGTCCAATGTCAGAATTTCAAAATATAGCTATAAAAAATTGTGACCGTTGAAAATCTATCACAATTTTTCTCAGTGACATTTATGAGAAACCGACAATTGGATCATTGTGATTTTTGGTGTACATGACATGTATTAGTATAGTATCTAATCCAACGGTCAGTTTTTCAAAATATGCAACACACAATAATATATGGGCTTCATGTGAACATAAGCTTATATTTGCATGTGTGTGTGTGTGTGTGTGTGTGTGTGTGTGTGTGTGTATAGAGAGAGCTTCTCTTATCAGCATTTGCTCACTTTAACTAAAGTGAGCAAATAACAGGAACCCTTGGATTCTCATTCACTTAATGGAAGATTCATCTCAAGATGGGAATCCAAAGGTTCCTGCTATTTGCTCACTTTAGTTAAAGTGAGCAAATGCTCACTAGAGAATTTTTCTATATATATATATATACAATACTGATCTAGTCCAAATATGCGACTATAAGTTATCTCCATATAAAGGCTACAGTTTATTGTAGGAGGCAATTTTTGGAAAATTGATCGTTGGATTAGATATTGTACTCATAGGTGTTGTGCAAATTACAGTAATCCAATGTCATAATTTCAAAATATAGCTATGAAAAACTGTGACCATTGAAAACTCTCACAGTTTTTCTCAATGACATTTATAAGAAACTGATACTTAGATCGCTGTGATTTTTGGTGTACATGACATATATAAGTATAGTATCTAATCCAACGGTCAGTGTTTCAAAATATATATCACATAATAATCTATGGGTTTTGTGTGGGCATAAGCTTATATTAGCATACAGAAATGATCAAGTCAGCATAGGCTTATATAAGCTTGTGTAAGCAAGAAACCCATAGATAATTGTGGGATACATATTTTGAAAAATTGACAGTTTGATTAGATACTATACTTATGCATGTCATGTCCGTTAAAAAATTACAGTGATCCAACAATTGATTTCTCGAAAATGTCACTAAGAAAAACTATGACAGTTTTCAGTGGTCACAGTTTTTCATAACTATATTTTGAAATTCTGACATTGGATCACCGTGATTTTTGGCGCGCGACGCATCCATAAGTATAGTATCTAATCCAACAGTCTTTTTTTTTTTTTTTTTTTTTTCAAAATATGCATCCGATAATTATCTTTGGGCTTCATGCGTATGTAACTTACATAAGAATATGCTGACTAGATTGGGACTATATATCTATATTTATACTAATATATATAAAGCAAACACCAGAGTTTGGTGTGCTCACATTTACTTCACATAATTACCCTTTATAAAAAAATAATATTTACCATTATTCAATAAGGATATAATCAAAAATAAAAGGGATAATTAAACAAAAGTCCTATTTTAGGATTCTTTATTGTATAAAATTCTCCTATAAAATTTTTATTGCCTAAGGTCCAACTTTTTAAAATACATTTTTTTTGGGACGGAATTGCCCCTGAAAAGAGCTCTTCATCTACCTGCGCTCTGCACACAGTTCCGTTCTTCTTCTTCTTTTCCCTTCAATTTCCTCACAAAAACCCGCATATTGCCTTAGCATCCATAGCCACCGACTCGAGCTCTGCACTCTTTGCGCATCGTCGTCCACGAGCAATTGGAGCTTTTGAATTGCAAAAGGCTATGTTCGGTGTCTCAAAGGCGGTAATTAAAGCTTTGAATAGCAAAATTGCAAAGGTTCGTCACATTTGTCATCTCAAACGCGGTGATTGAAGCTTCGAATTGCAAAGATCGGTCATCTTAAGCGCCGATCATTAAGCTTCACTGTCAACAAAAGCAGAGAGGGGAGGGGGAACCTATTGGTCGTTGGTTGATCTGATCCGATGAACTTTGACAATGGCAAGTTGTTCAAGGGGGATCGAAGAGTCTGTATCAGATATTCGTTCAGCGGAGAAGCCATCGGCATCGGAGCGAGCAGATCTTGATCGAAAGGCAGATCTTGACCACCATCACATTTGGCATGGAGCCATCAACACCGGTAATCCAGCATGGTCCAACGGTGATCTAGTGGAGTTGTCTCTTTTCTCTCTCTCTTTTTCGATTCGCCAACCGATTTGGTCGATCTGCAACTGCTGCTGCTCCTTCTTCTTTCATATGTTGATGACAGTTGGTTGCACAGCCATGGTTGATCTGCCATTTGTGGTGGCGATTAACTACTGGTTTCGTTCATCTATCACGAAACATCTCAACGAAGATCACGATGGATGTTTGCTGGTTTTATATCACGATGGAAAATTGGTGAATTTTCAAAATATTTTTCTCTCTCTCTCTCCTCTTTCTCTATCTTCCTCTCTTTTTCTGTGTCTTTCTCCCAGCTTTTCATTGTCTCTCTCCCTACTTTCACTATCTCTCTACTTTGTTAGCAATTCATTTTTTTTTTTTTTGCAATATTAGAGATTCCACAACTGTACCAAACATTTTCAGTGTCATAACATCAATAAACAGTAGTGAAATTCATTAAAAATGCAGTTAAATTCATTAAAAATGCATTGAAATTTTTTAAAAAAATTGGATAGTGAAATTCAATATTTTTGTAATTTTTTTTTGGAAACACATGACTTTTCTTGTTTGTTTGTTTGTTTGGTTTTTTTTTTTTTTTTTTTTGGGAAACTGTCAGTATTAGTTTTTGCATCTTGCAAAATAATTTTTGTTTGGTTGCTAGGAAAATGTAGAAAAAAGAAGGCTGAAAATGTGTTTCCGACATAGTGAAATGCATTTTTCGGCATAAAGAAATGCATTTTAGGTGTAATGAAATGCTTCTTTCAGCATACTAAAATCAATTTCCGGCATATAAAATCCATTTTTGTCATAGTGAAATGAGTTTTCGGCGTAGTGAAATGAAGTTCCGGCGTAGTGAAATGAATTTTCCGGCATAGTGAAATGGGGTTTCGATTTAGTGAACCCGCGACGTAGTGAACCCAGGAGTCCGGCATACTGAATCCGAAGTTCTAGCGTAGTGAACTCAGGGGTTGGCGTGTAGGTAGCAATGAAGGTAGTTAGGAAGGAGGGGTATTTTTGTTTAATTCATACCAAAAAGACTTTTGGCATGAAGGATCTTTTGAGATGACTTTTGGCATGAAAATCATATAAAGGAGGACCTTTAGCCAATTTTCCCAAAATAAAAAGGCATATATGAAATTTCTACGCATCCACTACTTTTATAACTATCGTATTCTATATCTCAATCGAATATTTAAAAATTATTTCTTTAAATTCATGTTTTAATTCTTAATTTTTTTTTAATTTTCTTAAACTAACTTTTTTCCCTTTTTTTTCTTTTAAGGCACACGCGATGCGTGTGCTTTGAGTCCATTATATATAATGCCAACACCAAAATTTAGCGTGCTCAAATTTTAATTCCCAAAATACCCTCTATATAAATGCTTCTAAACATTGACCAGAAGACCATACATGCAACTATTTTTACAACTATATCAACCTATAATTGAGGCGATTCAACAATTCACAATCTTCGGCATTTATTTACTACCCACTACTTTTGTTAAATTCACGAACTCTAACATTTTGATAAATATCATTTTAAATTTAAATTCTTATATTTAAGTGCTAAATTTTTTATAAATTATTATTTATTTATTTTCTTCACACACGCTTCATGTGTGCTCCAAGTCTAATTTTTATAAAATAGAACCATTTATCATTATATTCTTTAATGGAAACTTAAGTAAAATTGGGCTATTAAAAAGAAAAAAAAAGGTATAGCACTTAACAGGAGTGAATTGCATCCATAGGCACGTATTAATATTAAAAGGAGTAGGTTTGTATTCATTTGGACTAATATATAAAGCCAACACCTAGGTTTGGTGTCCTCACATTTACTTTCCATAATTACCATTTACAAAAAATAATATTTACTATTATTCAAAATGATATATTTACAAAAATAAAAGGGTATATATATGAATTTCCACACACCCACTACTTTTATAATTATCCTATTCTATTTCTCACTCTAATTTTTAAAAATCACTTCTATGTTGGACAAAAAAATCGTGATTTAATACTTAATTTATTTTTTTCAATTTTCTTAAATTATTTTTTTAATCTTTTTATTCGCACACGCGATAATTTGGAGAAAACAAATTAAAGAAAGAAAAAAAAAAGGAATTTTACCTCAATATTCCTATAGTTTGAAAAAATTCCCTACATAAACCCAACGTTTTGAAAAATGACCAAAATATTTTTCTTCCCAAAATGACCTTCACATAACTGAATTCCCACATTTTATAGTGGATTCTCAATTTTATGGAGAATCTTCAATCCCTCAAATTGCATGTAATCCCCAATTTTGTGATGTCAAATTACATTAATTATACAATAATGACAAATCTGAAAAAGTGATATAAAAAATATCACAATATTAAGTAAAAGAAAAATGGGAACCTGGGATTATAAAATTATTTTGGGGATTGCGAACAAAAATGATGTGTTGGGAATTTTGTGTTATTTCGGGTATTATGGTTTGAATTAGGGATTGGAGATCATGAACAAATTTGGGGATTATGTATGATTTTGGGTATTCAATATCTTTTTATTTGATGGATATGTAAGGTTATGATTTGATGTAAAAAAGTAAGTAATAATTTATACGGAAAAAAAATTAGTGATTGGGGATCATTAGCAAAATTGGGGATTGTTACAAAAAAGTGGTGGGGGGGGGGGGGGTTTGGGGGATTGTTAACTAAATTGGAAATTATTCATTATTTTGAGATTTGGGGATTGTTCACTAAATTGGGGACTATAAGTAATATTGGGATTGTTTGTAAAACTTTTGCACTTATTCCAATAAAATTGACTTTTAAGAAAGGCAAAAAAGTCCAAATACGGTATGGAGGAGTATCTAGGTAAAATTTGGAAAGCTGAGTTTGTATAGAAAATTTTTTCAAACTCTAGGAATATTGAGGTAAAATTCACCCAAAAAAAAAAATATATATATATATATATATATACTTATAAGTTTATAATAGAAAGGGCAATTCTATTTGTCCTCCCTTTTTATCATCCCTAATGCATCTGATCAATTTAGAACATTTATTTTGAAAAACTGACCGTTAGATTTGATGCTTCACTTATATGTATCATGAATGCAAAAAATCACATTGATCCAAAGGTCGGTTTTCCAAAAACTAAATTGTAACAGTTTTTCATAAGTTTTTTCATTATTGTTTACAATTCTTTTCAAAATTGTAAAAACCGACCATCGGATCAAAGTGATTTTTTGCATTTATGATAAGTATAAGTGGAACAATAAATTTAACTGTTATTTCTCAAAATAGCTATTCTAAGTTGCTCAAATACGCTAGAGATGACAAAAAAATGAGGAATGAAATTTTCCGTAATAAAAGGAGATAGCAATATTCATAAAAAAGTTACCCGTTAGTTTCTTTATGCAATTCCCATCCCTTCAATTGTCCAACCTCTCTGAGAGCCTCCTTCCATCCCTCCACCGTCTTTTCATCAAAATGCTTCTTGTGCAAGCGAAAGGCCTCCTCGTAACTCCCCGTTTGATGCCGTACATCGGAGGGCTGAACATCGTAGAAAATAGGATAAATCTCATGTGCCATACTTCTCTTGCACTCCACCATCTGGGCCAGCTCACGCAGGCACCATTTACTAGAAGCATAGTTTTTGGAAAAGATTGGAATTGAGATTTTGGATTCCTTGATTGCTTTCAGAAGCTCAGCGCCGATCTCTTCTCCTACGCGCAGCTCCTCATTATCCCTAAATGTGCGAATTCTTGCTTCCTCAAGATCGGTGTAGAGGAAATCAGCGAAGCCGTGACGAGTGTCTTTGCCACAGAAACTCAAGAACACTTCGAATTTTCCTCCGGCGGATTCGGCTGCAGCGGCGGAAGTGTTCGCAGCAGTGCCGGCAGTTTGTTCGTTTGGAATTCCCCTCTTCGTAATCCATCTACGAAACAAAAGCAAGGAAGGGAAAATTACAGCAGCAAGTGTGAGAAGAAAAGGTAACCAGAACCAACCCCTGTAATCCATTTCCACAATACAAGAACCTCAACTCTCTTTCTCTCTCTCTGTCTCTCTGTTTCTCTGTTTCGATGATCGATCGAAATTGAAAACCTTTCGCCTTAACCGATTGACTTCATTTCAACGTCAAGGACGGCAGCTGCTTGGAAATTTCCTTACCCCTATTTCTTAATAGAAGGTGGGGCTGGAATGGTAGATACAATCCAATTCAGCCGGCAGCGTCTCATGCGGTCTGAGAGCAATTGTTTATAGAATAAAATTTGTAAGTGGCAGTGTGGCACCCCTTTAATCAATATTTTAATATTAATTTTATCATTTTTTAAGACAGCCCAAAATTCAGAGGAAAAAACATGAAATTTCAAATTTGGTTGTTCCATACCCAATATCATTCACCAATCAATTACTACTAATAAACAAGTTGGTATTTGGCAGTTGATATAGTGATTGGAGATGGTAATGGCCAGTTTTTTGCAGCAATGGCGGAGAGGTTCTCACATGTGGGCACTACTTAGGTGAAAAAAATAGTAAAAGATTGAAGTTAAAACCATGGGAGGGGATGTTGACACACCTTGAATTATAAGCCCACCCCCTCCAACTTTGATTTTTTACTGTTTTATGAAAAATACATTGTTTTTAAGAAAACTAGCCGTGTAGTCCACTAGAAAACATCATTTTGAACAACTTTGTAGAAGAAAGTTTTTCCAAAATCTATCATTTAAGCAGACTTTTTGGCATTTTTTATGAAATATTTTGTAAAAATAATAAATGGTCAAAAAAGTCTACTTAAATGATAGATTTTGGAAAAACTTTCTTCTACAAAGTTGTTCAAAATGATGTTTTCTAGTGGATTGCGCGGCTAGTTTTCTTAAAAACAATGTATTTTTTCATAAAACGGTAAAAAATCAAAATTGGAGGGGGTGGACTTATAATTAAGGGTGTGTCAACATCCGCTCTCTAAAACCATTTCTCACGAGTTGGATCGACCCAAGGAGAGATTGTATCGATCCAAGTGTGTTTCTGGCTACGGAACTTGAACTTGTAACCAACATGGATTGATCCAGCACAAGGGTGGATGGATCCAAGTTGCTTGCAGCCTGCAACCTTATTGGATCGAGCCCAGAGCCTCATGAAACGAGCCATACACTTATATTTCATAAAAATAAGCTTTAAAAACCTTCTCTCTTGACTTTTAACTAATATGAATCAAATATCTAGTCCCGTGTGGGGTAAAAACTAAGCTTCTAAGTCAATTCCCATCCTAAAATTAAGGATTCATGATGCTTAAGACGCTTTGAACTTTATCTTGAGCTTGAAATAATGCAATATTGAGTTCTTCATGAATTAAGCATAAGGATGAGGACTTCTATAAAGAAAATATGCATTCCTAAGAATAAGCCAACACACAAATTTCTAACAAAAAATTTTGGTAGCCAAAGATTTTTTGTTCGAATTAAAGAAAAGAAAAACCCAATTTTGTCAATGAAATCAGAATGGACATGGCGATTGAAGAAATAGATGCATGGGTACAATGGGAATTTTAATCCATTTGATGAAGATGCATGGGGATAGTGCCTTTGATAGACAAACATTAGAATGAGAATCCTATTACACATTCCCAGTTTACCAAACATTAGCACTGGTTATCTCATTACACATTCCCTTTTCCCGAGAATATAATATTCCCAGGAATGGGATTACCAAGAATGTAATATTCTATAAGCATATATAAGTATTTGCTTACATATATATATACACACACATAAATGATCCCAACAGCATATGTTAAAAAAGAAAAAAAAAAAAAAATCTAGTCAGCATATATATGCTTATATAAGCATGAAGCCTGTAGTTAATTGCGATTACATATTTTGAAAAATGACCGTTGGATTAGATACTATACGTATGCATGTCTTGTCTGCCAAAAATCATAATGATCCAACGGTATATTTCTCGGAAATGTCAATAAAAAAATAAAAAACTGTAATAGTTTTCAGCAGTCACAATTTTTCATGGCTATATTTTGAAATTCCAATATTGGATCACCATGACTAATTTTCGCCATACATGACATCCATAAGTACAATATATGATTCAACAGTTAGTTTTTTAAAATATGTATCCAACAATTATTTGTGGGCTTCATGCCTACATAAGATATATAAGCATATGCTCACTAGATCGGGACTAAGCATATGCTTATATAAGCTTATGTTAGCATGACGCCCACATACAGGCCCGGCCCTGGCCTAAAGCTGTTAAAGCAACTGCTTTAGGCCCCCAAATTTTAGCCCAAAAAATAGGCCTCATAATTTTAAGCTCATATAATAGGGCTAATAGGCCACAAATGAAATCCCTCATTTTAAACCCAAATAAAATGTCATTTAAGCCCAAAAAAAACATAAGACAAGAGAGCGGATGTTGACACACCCTTGAATTATAAGTCCACCCCCTCTAATTTTGCTTTTTTACCGTTTTATGAAAAAATACATTGTTTTTAAGAAAACTAGCCGCATAGTCCACTGGAAAACATCATTTTGAACAACTTTGTAGAAGAAAGTTTTTCCAAAATCTATCATTTAAGTAGACGTTTTTTACCATTTATTATTTTTACAAAATATTTCGTAAAAAATGCCAAAAAGTCTGCTTAAATTATAGATTTTGGAAAACCTTTCTTCTACAAAGTTGTTCAAAATGATGTTTTCTAGTGGACTACGCTGCTAGTTTTCTTAAAAACAATGTATTTTTTCATAAAACGGTAAAAAATCAAAATTGGAGGGAGTGGGCTTATAATTCAAGGGTGTGTCAACATCCCCTCCCATAAGACAATTAGACCCATTCCAGCCCAACCCCTTAAGCCCAAAAAAAACATTAGACACAAATAAAACCCATTCCAGCCCAACCCCTCATTTCAAGAATTCAAGCCCAAATAAAAGACCCCACCCAAAACATAAGAATTCAACTTTACCTTTCCCCCACCCCCAACAGTCAGGCACGCACTCACGAGCCAGACTCCTCTTCCCATCTTCCCACTTACCACTTCCCACTTCCTCTCACACGGCCCCACTGCCACTTCCTCCCACGACTCTCCCCTTCCCACTTTCTCTCACGGCCCCCACTTTCTCTCACGGTCCCATTCTCCCATTTTCTCTATTCCCCAAGAAAAAGACCCAACGCCACTACTGCCCTAGTTTGTTACATTGTTTATAAGAAACTAAAATCTTTAACGTAGTAATTAAGATACAAATTATCTTTAGAGTTTACATGTAGAGGAGCCCCTTTTAGGTAGCCGCTTCAAGCCACCCAAAGCCCAGGGCCGGCCCTGCCCACATATAATTATTTTATGCATATTTTGAAAAACTAATCGTTGGATTAGATATTGTACTTACGTATGTCATGTATGCCAAAATTCATAGTGATCCGGCAGTAGGTTTATGAGAAATGTCACTGACAAAAAGTTTTCAATGGTCACAGTTTTTCATGGTTATATTTTCAAATTATGATATTCGATCATCGTGATTTTTGGTATACATAACATCTATAAGTACAATATCGAATCCAACATTCAGTTTTTCATAATATGAATCCTATATTTATCTATAGGCTTTATGCTTACATAAGCTTATGTAAGCATATGTTGATTGGATCATTTTCCTATATATATTTATATATATTTATTTATTAGCTTCGTGTAATGCCCCGAACTCGGATAGCCAAATCCAGAGACGTGACCTCAAAAATCTTAATCCACAATTACATATTCAATAAACTATGTCCATCCAATAACTCCTTAAATAGACCAATCCATCCAAAATATTAATAAATCAAAATACTCTTCCATTAGAATTCTAACATTCTTCATAATTAACTGAAAAGCTAATGTTCATATAACCAAAATAATTGTCTTACCTAATATAGCCAAATAAAATATAAATAATAACAAAATGATCACATGCTTAATTCTAATAATATCACAAAAATATTGTAAGGGTGAACATAACATACACAGGAATAAGCCAAGCTAAAGCACGGATATTTTCATAAATTTAGTTCATAAACATATTTATTCATAAATCAGATTTCACAACAAAACACAATAATTGTTCAAATAAATTTCAGATATCAATCATAAGTTTCAAAAGTTCATATGACAAATCACAATCGTTTGATATCTGATCAACTGTACAAAATATGACCTGAAGGTCCTATGGTACGGTGCTGCTATCAAGTGGAGACTTTTAACGATGCATTAGTACCAAAGGCTAGTAACTTATCCTCTACTGATCAGGACCAAGACTACAGACAAATTAGAGATCCAAAATTCACAATGTTTAATGAATCACATACCATAATTTCAAAATCAATATATTTTCAGATGTCATAATCATATTGGCAACTGTTTCATATTAAACACAAAATTGAAGTTTTGCTTGGCTCATAATTCATTCACA
Source organism: Hamamelis virginiana (assembly GCA_017140935.1). Classification (NCBI taxonomy): domain Eukaryota; kingdom Viridiplantae; phylum Streptophyta; class Magnoliopsida; order Saxifragales; family Hamamelidaceae; genus Hamamelis; species Hamamelis virginiana. The sequence goes on along the minus strand of JAESVK010056904.1, from coordinate 14,752 downwards.
AAATAATCAATTTTGATATATAAATCAGTTCAAAATCACGTACATTTCACTACATAAAAATCAATTATAAAAATTTATTGGCTAATAAAAACAATTTAATAAAATAAAGACATATTTTACTCCTTTTATCTCAATTGGCTTATCCAAAATTCTAAATAAGGTTGTTCTTACAAATTCCAACACTCAATCTGACAAAAGTAAGTACAGTAAAAGTAAGGGAACGGCAACAATTCTAACACGTCAGGAAAGTTTTAACTATAGTTATTAACAGTTTCAACTATTTGTAGCCTAATTATTTGAGTTTTAATAGTCCAAAAGGATAAAAATAAATACATTTTTAAATTTTTCTTAGTATATTGTTTTATTTTCTAGGTATTAACACTTTAAAGTTCAGGGAATAGAATATTATCAAGCACCCTTCACTGGGCAGCGCTCTGGTTATGGAAGCTATAGCTACATATGCGCGAGGAGATGAGTTTTGGTCTGGACTCTGGCATTTTTTTCCGCTGAAATGGAGGGTGATGCAAAGGTGCTAATTGAGTGCGTAATGGGGAAAATTCCTGAGATAGAAGAGGTTGCTCTATACATTAATCTTAAGAAAAAACCAAGGAATTCAAACTCTGGAAGTTTATTCATATTGCCATCACTTGGGTGATCAATAACATGAAAGGGTAAGTGGGAGATGGGTGTTGTATTTCTCTTTGGGTGCTGTTATTGCAATCTTCAATGTGTTAAGCAAATCCTTTCTATAAATAAACCTCAAATATTACTCCATAAATAAACCCCACAAACTTACAAACATACCCCCAAACCCATTTCACTCCTAACTAATGTGTATCTCCACCCCATTCATTCCACATCTTCGCATCCCCACCCAAGACCCACGACATAGGGCGAGAAGCACCGCACCTAGTGGTGTCAATTTTGTCGGATTGGGCCAGCCTGGTCCATTAAAGATTCAGGCTAACGAGCTAACAGATCAGATCGTACTTAGTTTGGTAAGTTATCGGATCGGATCGGATCGGGCCAGCCCAATAAACTGAAAGGCTTGTCCAATCCGATCTATTAGATTGGTCCACTATGTTAACGGGCCAAATGGGCTAATGGATCAGATTGCATTGGACTGGATCGGACTAATGGATCGAGTGGATCATGTTAACAGGTTAATGGATCGAACTAACAGGCTTTTCAATTTTAATTTTAATTTTTTTCACTTTCTTTTACTTTTTTTTTTTTTTTTTTTTTTTTTAAATTCAAATTTAATGTGTCAAATTAAAGTATATGAACATTATAACATTTAATGTGTCACTAAGTTTAATTTTTTTTCAATTCAATTCAAATTTAAGGTGTCAAATTCAATTTTAATTTTTTTTTTTTAACATTATAACTATTAAAGTACATGAATGAATAATAATTAAATATAAAAAAAAACCTTATTTTATTCATATTTCAAACGTATACAATCTTGGAATGAGAGAATTGCATCACCATAGTAAGTACATCCTAACTAGGTTGGCACTTACTTAACCATCCATCATTTTCATTACCCATCCTTGTAAAATGAAAAATAAAAAATAAAAAATAAAAAACAATTCAAATTTGAAATTCAATCTAATGTTTGCTCACAAAAGTGTAAAAAATGAAAATAATTCAAAAAGCTATCAGTTCAAACATCAGTGTATGTATGTATGGGCCAAACGGATCGGGCTAATGGTTGGAACGGATCAGATTGGGCCACTTAATGGACTCGGATCGGGCCGGCCCATTGGACAAAAATCCTTATCCCAATCCGTCCATTTACTATGGATTAGATCAACCCAGTCCATTAGTTACCGGATTGGATTGGGCTTGATCCGTTAGCTTATCAGACCAGTTAGCGAATCAAATGGGTGGCTCATCCATTTTGACACTACTAACCACACCACACCAGCAAAGTCTCGACACTATTTCTGGTGTGATCCAACGGTTAGTTTCTAAAAAATGTCACAATGAAAATTAACTTTTTTGTTCTTTAAAATATCATCAATTTTTTCCGGTTAGTTTTTCCAGAAACTGACCGTTCGATCACTGTGATTTTTTATAAACATGAAATTCATAACCAGTTCATCTACTCCAACGGTCAATTTTTCAAAATATGATCTACATTTGGCCCTATAGAGGTCATCTTAAGCAACTTTTTCTAAGGTACAATATCACGATTGTGGCTCTAATATTTTGTAAAATTATAAGTTCACACATTATAAAAATAATTTTTTTTTTTAACTCTTATATTAAAATTTTGGCCCCCTCGAGAAAAAAATCCCGATTTTGCCCCTGGGTAGGTGTCTCCCATCCTCTCTCTCTCTTTCTCTCCACTGCGCACGGTCTCTCTTCTCCGCCTGAGAAGAGAGTTTTTCCAGCTATATCATTGATTTCCGGAGAAATATGGATTTAGGACTGTAGATATGAATATCGGGCCATAGGATTTTAGTAGGGCAGGCCCTCAGGGCAGGCACATGATGCGGTTGCCTCAGGCATCACATTTTTGTTCAATTTTTTGGAGCGTCAATTTGGACTTAGTGTATATATATATATATTGGAATGAAAACATGGTTTCATTATAGACTTATAACTTAGAGGAATTTATGTGATACTTGGCATATAGGTATGAATTTTTTGATTTTTCAGGTAATTAGATAAAACAATAAACAATATTAATTTTACATTTATGTTTATATGTCTCTTAGCATGTACAAAGATTTCTATTTTTATTTTATTTTTATTTTTATTTTATTTTCCTTTTGGAATGCAGAAAAAGAAGAAGTCGGCTATGTTTTAGTAATTGATGGAGATAATGATATTGGTCGGATTACTCTATTATGTTCTACTATTTAGTCTCTATTTTTTGTTGTTGCATTTTCCTTTAGAATATGATTTTTGTTAATTTCTTGGTAGCATTATTCTACGTTTGTATGACACATTTATGAAAAATATTGTTGAAGTATAATCATTTTAATGTAATTACATTCAAGAGTTGTAATCAAATTTGATATTTTTAAAGAACAAAAAAGTTATAATTTTTTATTTTTAATATTTTTCATAAACTGACCGTTGGATCACTGTGATTTTTGGTGAACATGAAATTCATAACCAGTTCATCTAATCCAACGATTAGTTTTTCAAAATCCATTCTGCATTGGGCCCTATAGAGGTCACCTTACGTAAAGTTGCGTAAGGTGCACCTTATAATAGAGGCGATGCGTGCGTGTGTGTGTGTGTGCGCGCGCTTTGTAATGGTGATAAGAGGTTCGAGATGAACCTATTGAAACCCGCTTTATGAATTGATTATTGTAGGTTTTAGCTTATGAGAAATTAAGGTTCAAGATCTAAAATTTTACATGCAAATTTTTTTTTGTCAATATATAATGGAAAAATTAGTCAAAATTCCCATTTTGAGTTCTTCTTTACTCAAAAGTCCCATCATCTTTTCACTTTACCTCAAAGTCCAAATTTAAGTTTTATTTTACCCAAAAGTCCAAAAAACTGATCTATGCATCAGTTTTCCAAGCACTTCCAAAAAACTAATCTATGCATCAATTTTCAGCAAAATGATTAGATTCTGCAAAATCGAGGAACAAACTGATTCGTTTCTTATTAAAAAGGATTTTTGGATAAAGTGAAAAGATGGAGGGATTTTTAGGGAAACAAAACTTATAAATAGGACATATGGATAAACACCCCATATATAATAGGGGCAACATTTTAGGAGCTCGCCTAGGGCATACAAAATCTCAGGACCGGCCCTGGATTTTATTTCTTTGTGGATTTGTATATTTCCTTCCCTAAACCCTTGTTTGGTTGCCGCGAAAATAGATAAAAGAAAAGTATCACTGATTTTCGGCAAAATCTCGGTCAATTTAAGCACCGACTTTGGTGTTTTTTTTTTTGTATATCTTCCTACGTATAGTAAATCAATTAGAGATTTTGATCACTTTGACTTTTCTATAGGCAAAATTTACTGTATTTTAGAAGAACTTTTGAATCTCTGTAATCAGTTTGATTATGATCAAGTCTGAAGTTGATGCACCAACGAAAACTTTAAACCATGAATATGCTCGTATTTTAATCAAAGATTTCATCCAGATGCAGCTTTCTCTTGAAGGCACTATTTTTTATGTTGTATAACATGCTTCGAGTATCTATCTGTGAGTTTAAAAATAAATAAAGTGTGAGAATGAGAGAGATGTCTTTTAATAAAATTGGAAAGGCAGAGCAGTGTCACCAAGGCACTATTCTTTTTCCTTCTTTTTTTTCTTTTTTTTAATTTCTTTCTACTTTTTTTCCTTTTCCTTTTCCTTTTCCTTTTATTGAGTTTGGCTGTCACTCTGTGTCCATGGTGATTACTTGAAGTTTGAAGAACATATATCATAGTCTCCAAATTTGTCATACAATGGTGTAACATTGGCTATTTTTTCAGTTTTGTAAAGCAGGAACCTCCAAAACAATGTACAAATTCCTCTCTTTTTTCCTCCCAGCAAAAGAGCTTTGGGAGGAACAAAATGTCCATATATATGAAATTGCTTAGTGAAAATCCAGTATTACTCAATTCTATGTAAGTAATTTGAGTATTACTCAATTCTATATAAAAGATTCAAAGAAAAAATTTCAGTATCTTATCCAGAATTGATTATTTAAGGATTAGTCCTTAAATAAATTAAGGACCAGTCACCATTTTTCACACAGGATAGGTATTTTGAAAAATCAACCGTTGGATTAGATAATCTTCTTATGTCCATCATATCTGCCAAAAATCACAGTGATCCAATCATGGTTTTTGTATTTTGAAAAATGACCGTTGGATCCCTGGGATTTTTGGCAGTCATGACATACATATGAAGATTATCTAATCCAACGGTCAGTTTTTCAAAATAACTATCGTAATGATGAGTGGTCCTTAAATTAAGTTTAAAGACCGGTCCTTACTTGATCAATTCTAGTATCCTATATATATATAATTTAATATAGGGCAATTTCCATGAATAATCCTAAGTTTGCAAAATATTACGCCTACGAACCTGATCCAAAACTAATTACGCAAATATTTTTTTACGACATAAATACCCTCCACTCATATGAGTATTTACAATTTGACCATTGAAATGGTCAAAATTTTTGTACGGATGAATTAAAAAAAATCGAAGAGTCACCAATAATCAACACAATCCCCAATTTTGTGTATAATCCCCAATCCCCAATATTGCAAAGGATTACCAGAATTACAAATAATCACCAATCCCCAATATCACTAAGAATACCCAATAGAGTAGACAAGATTTGATTGATTTGATGTTCTTGGAAAGCATAAACTGAATGAATGATATGCATGATGTTGATGTGACATAAAGTGGATTGAGAATTCTTAACAATATTGATGATTATTAGATAAATTGGGGATTGAGGATTCTGTTTATTTTTTTGGGATTATATATAAAAGGGGATATAACCCATAACCCCTAGTGTAGTGGTAGTAGACCCAAAACCTCTTCCCAAAAAGTCAGAATTTAATATTTACTTATTTAATATGATTTGACATATATATCCTCAATTAATTATTAAAAATTTAAATTTTTTACCATTTTCAGTTTGGGACGAACATGGATAGGATGAGCTCCAACCGAATTTCTAGGAGGTAGAGAAGGGATCATATCCCTGTTACGAGAGTTGTGCAGAAGCACATCTCTACAGCAGCAAGAAGTGGTCTCCGATCTAGACAGAGAGTGTAAGAGTCAGTAAGAAATCCTCAAGGCGGGAAGAAATTGCAATCGACGACAAATCTCCTAAAATAAACATGTCAAAATGGACGGTTCCATTTACTTCCCTACCTTGCAACACCACCAAATCTCAGTTCCCAGCTTAATCACGAGCAGTGGAGCAATAGTAGACTATTGTTGTTTGGGAGCCAAATGCATAAACGCCACTGACTTGTTCTACGTGCTTACCTTGCAAATACTAATCCTCCATAACCCCGAAATAGCACCTAAGATGTTCGACGAAATGCCCCAGTGAAAGAAGCACATTGCAACATGCCAAATAAGTAAAATTACTGTTCTTTCTAGATATATTTATAGGTAAATTTACTTATTTATTTAAATACATATAAATAGATAAATTTAATTATTTCCAAATAAGTTTACTTATTTCTAGTTAATATATATAGGTAAATTTACTTATTTCCAAATTCGTTTATTTATTTTTAGTTTATATATATAGGTAAATTTACTTATTTGTTTAAAGACATATAAATAGGTAAATTTACTTATTTCCAAATAAGTTTACTTATTTCTAGTTAATAAATATAAGTAAATTTACTTACTTCCAAATATGTTTATTTATTTCTAGTTTATATAAATAGGTAAATTTACTTCTTTGTTTAAAGACATATAAATTCATATTTGCAACATGTGGGTTTGCTATCAAAAAGTCAAAAAATGAGAATGAAAATGAGAACTAAAACATATTTCAAAAAAAGTATAAAAAAAAGAGAGGAGAAATAGAGAAAAATCATACCTTGTGAAAGACAAAAGTGAAATAAAATTACTATTCTCTCTAGATTATATTTATAGGTAAATTTACTTATTTATTTAAACACATATAAATAGGTAAATTTAATTATTTCCAAATAAGTTTTCTTATTTCTAGTTAATATATATATGTAAATTTACTTATTTCCAAATACATTTATTTATTTTTAGTTTATATATATAGTTAAATTTACTTATTTGTTTAAAGACATATAAATAGGTAAATTTACTTATTTCTAATTAATAAATATAGGTAAATTTACTTGCTTCCAAATACGTTTTTTTATTTCTAGTTTATCTAAATAGGTAAATTTAATTATTTGTTTAAAGACATATAAATTCATATTTGCAACATGTTGGTTTGCTATCAAAAAGTCAAAAAATGAGAATGAAAATGAGAACCAAAACATATTTCAAAAAAAGTATAAAAAAAAAAAGAGGAGAAATAAAGAAAAATCATACCTTGTGAAAGAGAAAAGTGAAATAAAATTACTATTCTTTCTAGATTATATTTATAGGTAAATTTAATTATTTCCAAATAAGTTTACCATAAGTAAATTTACTTATTTCCAAATACATTTATTTATTTTTAGTTTATATATATAGGTAAATTTACTTGTTTGTTTAAAGACATATAAATAGGTAAATTTACTTATTTCCAAATAAGTTTACTTATTTCTAGTTAATAAATATAGGTAAATTTATTTACTTCCAAATACATTTATTTATGTCTAGTTTATATAAATAAGTAAATTTACTTATTTGTTTAAAGCAATAAATGGATATATCACAATTAAAAATTAAAATTTGAATGGAATTAAATCTCAAAAACTTACCATAATGTCAGCAAAACAGTTACACTATTTAAAAGGTAATAAAACTCTCCATAACAACAATACAAGGGTAAATCTGTCATTAAATAATTAAAGTTGACTTTAGAAAATTCTGGAGGGGGTTATCGGTAAACATTATAGTATTCTGGGCCTACTAGTATGGAATTCAATATCTAAGGGGGTGTGGATAATTTTCCCTATATA